>PVIJ01012107.1:39563-51486 GCA_004024925.1 Scalopus aquaticus | reverse complement strand
GGAGGAGTCAATAGACTTTGAAGTTTTTACTGTTGCCCGGAGGAAGCTTATCTCAGGTTGTAGTCCTTGAAGGTTTTACAGCTGCAGGATGCCAGGCTGTGGCGCCCTGCCTTATCAGTGGCTATTGACATTTTTACTTTTACATACTTTTACAAACCCCCCACCCACCTTGGGCCTTAGGCTGCTGATATAAATATTTGCATAGTTTGAGGGGGCAGGGGCTCCCGGATGGGATCCTGAATGGGTTTTTGACAATTTTGGCTTAACACAAGGGGGGCAGGAATTTACAGATGGGGTAAGGAGATTTGCCAATTTCATTTACAAAAGCACCTGATCCCTAATCTCCTGTTAGATGAGAAGTTTTTTAAAGTAGCGACACCTGGTATGAGATGAACTAGTAGGGGCTGACTCATTTTGTTCTGAAATATGCTAAAATCCTGCTCTACCGAGGGGGGTGGGGGGAGTGGTGGCGGGTGGGGGGGGTTGCTTGCCCAGGGGCAGGACAGTTGTGAGGCTGCTCTCACCACTGGGTGGGAAGGAGAGACTGCAAGGGGTAGGGAGGAGTCCCTGGTAAGCCCCGAAATGTCCCCGGCACCCTGGAAAACTGGTTCAACCAGTGTCTGCGTCAAACTCAGAGGACGTCTCCCCAGCCTGTGGAAAGGGTGTTGGCGCTGGGCGGCCTTGGGAGGCCTTGGGATCCCCACGGAGCCGGCCGACTTTGGGCAGCCAGGGCCTGGGCCTCTGGCCCCCTTGGTGGACAGCAGGTGGCCCCTCAGCATCTCCCAGGACACCAAGATGGAGCTTCCCCAGGGGGGCCAGGGCTGCCTCTTAAAGACCCTCCTGCTCTCAGGTAAGGAGGAATCATACTAAGGGCTAGAAAAGAAGGGCGTCTTGGCCCGGGACCGAGGTTTCCATGTGGAAGAGAGGAAAAATTAGCAGGGACAATAAATTATTTGAGTAAGTTTTGGGGGGACAGGGAGAAAAGACAGCAGAATTATAAGCCCATCCTTATTTTATCTATGGAACTTCTGAGAAAGTCGGGACCGTGAGGACAGAAATTTCTTTGTATTTTATTTCCTGCTGTCTCCCCAGTGCCTGGAATTTTTGACATTGCTTTCATATAATTGGTATTGTAGCATAAATTATATATATATATATATAATATATGCTACAATACCAATTTATATATGCCTGGAAGTAAGCCCCAAGGCAGACATCACTCATCGATCCCAGCACTGTTTCCCATAAACAACACTCAGAGTCTTTGCCTCAAACATTCCCCTACAGAGAGAATACTATGGTCTCGGTCAAACACTCCCGATCTCAGACTACCCCTGTCACTCCCCGCAGCCTCAATCCTGTCCTTCTGGATCCCCCAAGGCTCTGGGGAGGCCCTTCACATCCAGAAGATTCCAGAGCACCCTCAAAAGAATCAAGACCTTCTCCTCTCCGTCTACGGCATCCCAGAAATGTTCCAGGTCTTCAACTGGTACCTGGGGGAGGAGATCAGTGGCAGCACCATGCTGTTCTCCTACTTCCCGGGGATGCAGCGGCCCCAGAGGGAGGGCAGCGCCATGAAGCACCGGGACATTGTGGGCTTCCCCAACGGCTCCATGCTGCTGCGCCGCGCTCAGACCAACGACAGCGGCACCTACCACGTCTCTGTCACCATGAATCCTGACTGGACTCTGAAGACCAAGGCCCAGGTCCAGGTGGTCGGTGAGTCCTGGGCACTGTGTGGGAAGTGGGAAGACTGAGGTTGCACCCTGAGCAGGCTCCGTGCAAGCACCACCTCATCGGTTCCTCACATTCATCCATTCAACACAGACGGGTTGAGCACCTACTGTGCGTCAGGCCCTGAGATGCCTACTGTGTGTCAGGCCCTGAGATATCATTGAATCCTCACGTGCATTAGCAAATAGAATATCTGCTGAATGCCCAACCTGTGCCATACGTTGAGCCGGCCCCTGGAGATGCACCATTTCATTTGCACCTCACCTGTATTCATTAATGAGTATTTATTGAGCACCTACTGTATGCCTGGTCTTGAGGCATATGCTGCTGTCACGTGCTGCTTCCCAACAGGGATACATGCTGAAAAATGAGTCACTGGGCAATTTCACTTCATTTCACCTGTGTGGCCATCACCAAATGAAGTCACACACAGAGAGGGTGCAACGATCCTTGACATGTCGTTTCATTCTCTTATTTGTAAATCAACCATTTTTTGATCCATTCTGGACAAAGCGCTAGAGGTGGAATGGCGGGCAGTAGCGACTCCAGCATTTACCAGCACTGTTCTGAAGGCCGGCCCCACACACCTCTTCCTGCACCAGCTCATTCTGTGTAGTGGGGGGCTGGCCTGTGCACTGTAGGATGTGTAGCAGCACCCCAACTTTTGCCTGCTAATGGACTCTCCCAAAATGTCTCCAGATATTGCCAGGTGTCCTCTGGGGGCAAAGTTACCCCGGTTGAGGACCACTGCACTGTGCTTACTCATTTGTATCTTAAAAAACAAAACAACTCCATGGAATGTGATAAGCCAAGTATAACTCAATAGAACTGGGTGGGCATTGCTGGGGGAGGGGTAAGTTCCCCACCCTCCCAGCCAGACTGTCATCTATATCCCCCAAGGACTCTGTTCACCCTCCTGGCCTTTGTGATTTTTGTCCTGTTTTAATCCATCAGTGTCCACACTTATCTCCCTGGAATAGTAATTCTTCATAATGAGACAGGTGGAAAGCGCCCGTCTTCTTATGAACCAGCATCTACCACAGAGTGTGGGATAAGGCAGGTCCTCAGGGTTCGCTGAATAAATAAGCAAACAAATGGAAATTTTTTAAAAAGCTCCATGAAACGGGCACCATTGTTGGCTCCATTTTACAGGTAGGGAAACTGAGGCGCAGAAAGGGGTAGAAATGAGATTTGACCCCTTGAAGTCACAAAGCCAATATTTGGGGGCTCAACTACTTCAGCAGAGAAGTGAAAGTGAAAGCAGAGAAATGCTGGGTGTTCGCAATGACCATGTAAATAATAAATTAAGAGGCTGCATCAGATTAACAATAGTGATTATCAGCGCTACTTGGTAGCTCATTCCATCTCCACAGCAGCCCTACGAGGTGGCTAATACTGTTAGACACATTTTATAGGTGAGGAAACTAAGGCAAAGAGAGGTTATGACTTTCCCAGTAAAAAAAAATAATCAGGATGATGTATCTGGGATAGGAGATCACCAGGGAGGCCTCCCGGGAGAAACAACCTGTGAGCAGGGGAGGGTGCAGAGAGCCTGTGGATTTCTAGATGACCGAGTTTCCGGCAGGAGCAGCAAGTGAAGGGGAGAGGAACTTTGCAGGTGCTCAGGTCGAGTGTTCCGCTTGAGCCCAGGGGCTGCGGCAGGGAGCTGTGGGGCAAACACGACTGAGACCCGAGGGCGAGGAGGGGCACCGGAGGAGGCCGGCACCACAGGATCTATTTAGGTCAAGGCTCATCTCTCCAGTGATTCAAGACTGGGGGGCATCTGTGGAACCCCAGAGGTTGCCCCTGGATGTCAGCTCCCAGAAACCTGGGATTACAGCTGTGGAATGGATGCATGAGCGAGTGGGTGCCTGCATGCAGGAATGTGTGGGTGGCGAGCCCAGCAGAGCAGGTGGGAAAGGGAAGGACTGTCTGGAAGGCAATGTGCTGTCTCCTCCTCCAGGGGGCACCGTCTCTGCTCTCCTCTAGGCTCCTGAGCTCCATTCTCCTCTCCATGGGAGGGGAACCCCACCACCACAGCAACCAGGGTGTCAGTCCAGGCTTCTTTGCATATTCCGAGTTTCTGCTCCCAAAATGCAGCAGTAGCAATGTCCAAGGACTTGGGATCGAATAGGCCAAACAAGATGGTGAGCTGGGGTCTGGGGCGCAAGACCAAAAAAGTCGTGGTCATTTACAGCCGAAGTCTGTTGTCCCATCACTCTAGGCACGGGAACTGGGGGCCCCCAAGCAGCCCTGCTTGGGTTCCTCAAAGCCTTCTGAGTCTTCTGACACCCAATGTAGTTACTTGGGGAGCCCAACTCCTGCTTTCTGACCATGGGCAGAACAATTCACGCACATTTGTGCTCTGCATCCTCCAGTCATGGCGTGATGATGCCATCTGGCAGATAGAGAAACTGAGGCAGAATTTAGGTAACTTGCCCCAGTCACCTAGCTGAGGAGCAGCGGAAGCGGGCCTTGAACTCAGGCTGCTTGGAATTTGGACCCACGCTCTTAACGGTGACTTTCTCGCACAGTCTCACTAAAAGCCACCATGGGGGAACAACTAAACGGTGCCGTGGGGTTAGTGCTCACCTGTCAAACGGTCCCAAAGCGTGCACCCATGACTGAAGTGAGGGGACAACAACACCCCCCACCTCAGGATGGCTGTGAGGACTGACTTGGCAAACCCCCCGAGGTTGCTGCTTGTGAAACTGTGGACATCAACAAAGACCAACCAAATGAGAAAAGTAAAATGGCTGATTCAGAGCAGACCACAGAAAAGGAGTCAGCCACCGCCAGAGACTCGAGGGCATGAGGGCAAAAGGGTGGGGAATCATCACAGCAGAAGAAAGGGAAGGCTTTGGGTGTGCCCTGATGGGTGCTGTGGGCTTGGGGAAGCTGTGGAAGCTTCTAGAAATGGGCCGTCTTTTGTCACCAGCCCATTTTACAGCTAGCGTGTCTTTTACTTCTGTGAACTTCAGAACCTTATTCATAAAACAGGACGCATAGTTGGTCTTCTTTGATTGGTCCTAAGTTAGAAGTAGGGACAAATATTAGGAGGGTTGTCCGTTATGAAGCAAGGCCTGGCCATTTGAGGCCGACTGTTATGAAAGTTGTTGTTTTGCTTCCTGGGTTGTCACCATAGAGGTAGCCGTCTGGCGTAAAGCAGGCTGGCTTCCTGCGCCGTTCTTAAGAGGTTGGTTTCCTCGGCAGTTTGCTGTAGGTGCTGGATTGGCATTCTATTTTTATACACGGGCTAGTCACTGTCCATTTGTGGAGTGGTGTCTCAGAGTGCTTTGTAGATGTGCTTGAATCTAATCAAAGATTGGCATGGATAACCTGGTCCTCGAATCTAATCAAAGATTGGCGTGGATAATGTATGACAACCCAAACGATTCTTTTTAGTAGACGATCCCAGAGGTCCGTGATGAGAACATCCAAAGTGAAAGATATCAATCATGGAAGACAAAACAGAATGTGGGCAAGATTGGGGTGAAAAGAACAAAATCAGAGGACAAATCAAGGTAATGGCTGCCACTGTCAATCTCCCACAAGTTTCTTCTCCAATTCTCTTCCATGTGCCTCCTTCCATGTCCCCCAAGCCTCTGGTGCAAGAACCAAGCATAATCCCTTCACATCTCCTCCCCCAAGTCCTCCACTGCTCGGCTCCCCCCTTCATTAGGTGGGTCAGAGAACATGGAACTTTCTTCCTTTTATGAAAATTGCACTCTGGAACAACATCACAGAGGGGCAAGCGGGATGAGAGGTTCTACTGCAATCGCTTTGAAGAATAGGATGACTCACAGCAGAAGAAAGCTCTTCATAAGCTCACTGTCTATGATAATAAGCAAGGAAAAAAAACAGTTATAAAAAAAGGACACTTAATCACGAGATTCAAGCAGGCTTCTTGCAGCAGCAACAGAAACTGGCTGATTTGTTCCGGCTGACTTAAGCAGACAAGGAATTGATTAAAGGAGGCTGAGCAGCTGAAGACTCTCAGGGCAGCGGAGTCACGCCTCCTGAAATGCCGAGTCATGCCTCCTGAAAAGAGATGGGTTGAGTTCTCAACCTCAGGGCCTCAGAGTGTGACCTTATTTGGAAATAAGGTCTTTAGAGATATAATTGAGTCAAAATGAGGTCACAGGGGTGAGTCCTAATCTAAGATGCCTGGTGTCCTTATAAAATGGGGAAATGTGGACACAGACATGCGCAAAAGGTAGCACCCACACGAAGGGGAAGGCAGAGATCAGGGGTGATCCTACAAACCAAGGAACACCAAAGATGGCCAGCAAAGCCCCATAAGTGAGAGGAGAGGCACGGAGCAGATTCTCCCCCTCAAAGGAACCGACCCTGCCCATACCTTGATCCTTGGAGTTGGGGGCCTCCGGGACGGTGAGACCATTCATTTGCCCTGTATAAGCCACCTAGTTTGTGGCCCTTTGTTATGGCAACCCGGACACAGAGGGGGCAGCATCAGAACCAGCTGTCCCCAGGAAGACATGTTGTAGAGATCACAGCTGCTCATCTGAGAGTCACCTCATTTATCCCTCATCCGAAGCCGGCAGCGAGAGGCTCATCATCGCCCCTTCCTCCCCCTTCCTTGCAAGGAGAACCCTAAGTTTCAGCTGGGCAGAAGCCTGACAAAGCCAAGGCAGAGCTATCTCCCAGCCTTATACATGAACATCTTAGTCAAATGTGCCTTAAAGTGTGTGTTGAAAATGATGACATCAAAACCCTGGGAATTTCTCATACAAAATGCTCTTGCGGAAGGAAAAGTCAGGAAGGGATTTCCACGAGGCAGCGGTGGGCTAGGACCCAGGAGCAGGAGAGAGTTGCCAGATGACCTCCGTCTCCGCCAGGCTGGCTGCCTGCGTTAACCCACTTAATCCACACAGCAGCCCAGAGGAGGTGCTATTTTCTTTCATGTGACAAAAGTAGAAACGGGGGTTCAGAGAATCCCAAGCGTTTACCAGGGGCAGTCAGGATTCAAACGCAACACTTCCAGATGCCCTGGGCTTTGCATGCTAGTTAATGCGATGAGTTTGGCACTGATGGAGAAAATACCAGCAAAGTGAAGTAACTATGATCACAGTAATAGTGACACCTAGTGAAAGTGATTGTACACCTACTGTTTGCCAGCACTTGTGAGGGCTTTCATGCCCTCCCCCGACCCAGCGAGGAAGGCGCTATCACCAGCCCATTTTGCAGCTAGCGTGTCTTTTACTTCTGTGAACTTCAGAACCTTACTCATAAAACAGGACGATGCCGCCCCGCCCCCAGGCTGAGACTGTCACCAGCTACTCCACCCAAGCTCCTCAGACTTGGTATTTCCTGGAAGCAGTAATTTTTCTGAACAATAAAACGGAATGAACCCACTCATTTGTTGAACCAATATTGACACTGCCCAAAACCTGAGGCTGTGTGGCACAGCCCGAAGAGGGTACCAAAATGAATGACCAGTGGCGGCAAGTTAAAGAAAACACAACTCCAACTGACTTGAACAACAAATGAATGATTGATTCCTATAACTAAAAAAGAAAAATTATTTAAAACAGCTCTGACAGTAGGTGAGAGGCAGACACCGATCCCATCCCACCAGCCTCTGGCTTTGTTTCTGAGAGGCTCTCATCTCAGCCCTTTTCCAGGGGCTGACTACTCTCCAGCTGCCTGCCTCCAGGGCACCAAGATGCCAGTGCAGCACCCCCCCCCCCCCACCTCACTAATCAGCAACTTCCAGAGCAAAAGGGATCTCTTTTTCCCTAAGTCTGAAATCTAGGCCGTTACTTCACTCTGATTGGACCAGCTCGAACCAATCAAGGGAAAGAGAGCTCTGGTTGGTTTACTTCTGGATTGTCACCATCTTGAGCCAATCACCATGGCAGAAGATAGAAATCTGTGATTTGAATATGCTAATGAAGCCCCACCCAGAGCTGGGGGGTGGGCTCAATCCTTCCTGAAGCCCTGGAGGACTAACAATGACCAAGCCTTGGAAGATGCTGGAGAGGCACCTGTATGTCCTCTGCACCAAGGTAAATCAGCTCATTGCGTAAGTAAGTCATCTATGAAAGAAAAATTTATCAGATATCACCATGGCTTTGCTTCTCAGAGAAGGCTTTGGGAAGGAGCTAGGAATGGGAAATAAGCAGGAATTATAGTGTATGAGAACGAACATCCCAGACAGATGGAGGAGCGTGGGCAAAGGCCAGGCCACCCAGAGTGTGAGGCAGGGGTTGTGGGTGATGAGCCTGTGTGTGTGTGTGTGTGTGTGTGTGTGTGTGTGTGTGTGTGTGACAGAGAGAGAGAGAGAAAATGAGCAGCAGGGACCAGATCTGGAGAGAAGGGGTTGTATGTGCTGTAAGAAAGTTGGGGATGGCCTCCCGGATGGTGCAGTGGGCTAAGTCACAGCACTGTGAAGCCAGGGAGCTTCCCACATGGCGCAGCAGACCTCTCCTGCCTTGCCAGCCGGCTGCTCCCCTGAGCAGTGGATTTCAGTAGATCTGCCTGTTCTGCTCTCCCCTCTGTTTCTGGTGAATCCTCTCACACACCCCCACCTCTTACACCCCAGCTTGTGTGCATAAATAAATAAATCTTTTTTAAAAACATTTTTTAAAGGTTGGGGAGGCAATGGGGGAGGAGGTGGGGATGTGAGCAGGACAGGGTCTCCAGTCAGCCAGCGTGCCTTGACCTTGCTCTCCCTCTTGAGTCACTCACAGACGCCAGTGAATTTCCACCTGCGGTTCTGGGGACTCAGTAAGGTAGAAAGTTGCTAGTGCAGTCAGGAAAGCAAACTTCTGTGCACCTGCTCTGGGCCTTGGTTTGCACACCTGAGAAGTGAGACTAATGCAACTGCCTCCCCGGGCTGGGGGGCAGTGACTCAATGTGCCAAAGTACTAGACAGGTCTGGTTTGGGGCTACCCTGCTTCCTCCCAGTAATCACTTTAATTTTTCAGTGGACTGTGATGGTTTTGTTTTGACATTTTAAAAGGACAGGTTTGTTCGGTAAAGGAGAAAGCCACCTGCATAGTCACAGGGCGGCCGGAGAGTTGCGATTGGGGTTATTTTGAACAAGTTAGCTTTTAGGGAAATGGATAGCACGGACAAAGGTCAACCTAAAATATTTATTGATTTGATCACACAAATACACATATAAAGTGACCCTCCAGTCCATTTGGAAATAATAGATTGTCTCCTCGTGGAGCTCACACTCCGGGGACCCAGAACACACGCCTCTCTCTGGAAGTCACATAGAACAGTCACTGGAGTTCAGGTGACCAGCGTGTCACCCCAGCATTACTCTTACAGTGAGCCCGTAGGTAGGTCAGTTGACCTCTGGTTGCTTCAGTTTCCTCATCTGTAAAGTGGCACAGAACTCACTTTGATGGATAATGGAGAGAATTGTATGTGTGTCCCTGTGCGCATGCGCATGCTATAGACTCATCCGGTCTTCCCACTCCCCATTTTGCAAAATGGAAATCTGAAACAGAGAGGTTAAGTAATCCACTGAACATCACACAGCCAGTGGGACCAGGGACTTGAACCCCAGCATTTTGACCTCCAAGTCTGCAAACTTAGCTACTCGAAGGGCTGGGATATAGCAGGTATCTAACTTGAGATGAAAAGCAGGAGTTTTTTGTGATGGGGCTGGCATGTGGAGTTTGAGAATCCTGCTAATTGGCCTACTAAGCCCCCCTACAAAACACAGTGGCACCTCATCCTTTCACTGGAAGGATGGGGGTATCAACTGAGGAGAGAAAAAGCAGGTTGGCAGTTGTGGCAGGGGAGCATGTTAGGAAGTAGGTTTGGGGTATGTTACAGATGGCAGAAAATTCTAGGGGAGCAGGGTTTTTGAGGCGGGGAGAGCCAGGGAGTTCTATCCAAGGCATACTGAATTTTAGTTACAGCAGAATCAGCCAGTGGGCTACTCAGATCTGGAAAGCAGAAGGAATCTCTGGGCTGGGAAGAGGATTGCACACTGGGGCTCCGCGGCCAGCCCCCCTGCGGAGGCCTGAAACGTCACACAGTCCTTGCTCCCTCTCAGACCCCCTGGAAAAGCACAAGGAGTCGTCCATGGGACACCTGTCCGAGAGCGCTGGGGTCTTGGCTGCCATCGTCATCGGAGCTCTTGCCGCCGGCTGCCTCCTCGTGGGCGGCTTGGCCTACCTCCTTGTGACACGAGGCTGCAGGGGCCAGCACCACAGGTACGGGGACCCCCGGACTCCCCCCGCCCCTTCAGGTCCATGTATCGATTCTCCCGTGATTCCCATCACTCATGCCAGACACAGTCTCCTGAAGCCTTGGACCCCCTGAGGTGAAAGGCTCTCCCTTGCCTGTATTAGACACCATTCTGCATTGCAAGAGACAGAAAGTCTCCCCTTAAACTGGCTTACTGGAAATTAGGAAGCTTCTTTGTTTTGTTTTTTGTTTCATTTCGTTTCGTTTCATTTCATTCTGTTTTGTTCTACCTAACATGAATTTCAGGTATGGCTGCATCCAGGACTCCATTTTGTCAAAAAACGCTTACATTCACCTCTTAACCCTGCTTTCCTCTATGGTGCCTGTGCTCCCAGGCAGGCTTTTCCCTTGTGATCTGGGGAGATAGCTCCCCATGGTGCCAGGCTTGTATCCCAGCAGCTCAGCCACCCCAGAGGGAAGACTATACCATGTTCCTGATGGTTCCAACAAAAACCCAGAGCTGCCCTCACTAACCTGCCTCTTACAGGCTCATTTCTGCATAAGCCTGTCTCTGTGGCCAGGTGCTGGAACGCTCTGACTGTCGAAACTACAGCCCTCACCGCGGTCACAGGCCTAGCTCAATCTCCAGTCCCACTTCACCTCCCTGACCTCACCTCTTCTCACTGCCCCACAACTCTGCCTCAACTTTGTTCCTTGGTTGTTCCTGCTCCTGCCACAGGGCCTTTGCATAGGCTGCTTGGAACTCTTTTCTCAGATTTCTGCATGATGGGTCATCTCAGCTACTTCAGGCCCTTCTTCATTACTTCAAGGAGGCTCCCCAGACCACCTTCTTCAAAATTGCACACACCTTCCGTCCTCTACCCCTTCCATCCATAGTTCTTTCATTACACTTTTCTCTCCCTGACATTCTCCCATGGATAGTTCATTCCAGTTCTCTCTTTCTCCTCCCCCCGCTAGAGAGCCTGCTCCACGAGGCTGGGGGTCTATGTCTGTGCTGTTCCCCACTGTACCCCCAAAGCCTTCAACAGTGCCCAGCCCATGGTCAGTGTTCAGAAAACTGTGTCTAGTGAACTAACAAGTGTGCCATTGTGGTATCAAGTGAATCCTTTTTTTTTTAAGATTTATTTATTTATGCATACAAGCTGGGGTATAGGCCAGAGGTGTGGGGCAAGTGAGAGGATTCACCAGAGACAGAGTGGGGAGTAGAACAGGTGGATGTACAGAAATACACTGCTGAAGGGAGCAGCAGGGAGACGGGAGAGGTCTGCTGCGCCATGTGGGAAGCTCCCTGGCTGGGGATTGAACTCGTGCTACAGTGGCTGCGGACAGCTTCATAGTGCTGAGACTTAACCCATTGCACCACCAAGGAGGCCCAATGTCAAGTGAACTTTCTAAATGAGGGTGTTTGAATGAGTCAATTTTAAGAAAAATATGAAGGAAATCATGGAACAGATAGATGGAGCAGAATAGTTTAGATGGTAAATGACATTAGGGAAAGGTTTGTTGGTATAAAGCGGCAGCTTGAAACTGAGACAGGACTGTGGGACTGGGGATTACAGAAAAGGCAGCAATAGGGACAGGTCTCCTCTTAGCTTACTCTGAAGCGAGGACCCTCTATCTCTGGGGTCTGGAGGGTTTTCCAACTTCTGTGGGTCTCTCTGTACCCCCTTGAAGGTGAACATTCCTAATGGCAGTTTGTCCATGTGTCTCCAGGACAGTGGCTGCAGAGAAACCGGAGCTGGGCCCCAGTCGTAATGCCGGTAAGCCAGAGACCCCTTCTGCCTCCACAATGCTCCCTCCAGCCAAACCCCCATAGGCTCCCCTTATTCAGAGTTCCCAGATCTCTCTGGGATTCCCCAGACTCAGCTCGCAGATTCTGCACACATCGCCCCTCCCCCCGATCCTGTTTTTCCTCCTCTTCTCAGTGGCTGGCACCGCCCAGTCACAGTCACCTCCACACTCATTTGCCCACACCCGAGGCTCCCAGCCACCTCCG
>PVIJ01012107.1:0-39463 GCA_004024925.1 Scalopus aquaticus | reverse complement strand
TCTTTCCTGGCTTCCTCTCTCACATCCCCATACTCAAAAGGAATATACAGGTAGAGGCCTCCCTGGTGGCGCAGCGGCTGAGCGCTGCTCTGTGGAGCTGTCGGCAGCTCGTGATGCGAGTTCGAAGCCCAGCCGGGGAGGATCCCACATGGTGCGGCAGACCTCTCCTGCCTCGCCCGCTGCTCCCCTCAGCAGTGTGTTTCTGGTCTGCCTGTTCTGCTCCCCGCTCTGTCTCTGGTGCGTCCTCTCGCCGCCCCACGCCTCTGGCCTGTGCCCCAGCTTGTATAAATAAATCTTTAAAAAAAAAAAAAAAAATATATATATATATATATACAGGTAGAGGTGGAAATAGAGAGAGATATAAAATCCACACAGACCAGCCATATTATACTGTTCCTCACATGGCAAGGAGGTGCTCACATCCACCCTCCTCTGCCTCTACAGCTCTCACTTCTTTTTCCCATTTCAGGTGTCCCGTCCTACAGGAAGCCCTCCCGGACCACCCTCCACCAGCCGTCTGGGCCTCCCCACTCCAACCCTGCCCACCCTGGGTCATCTCTCTCTGTCCCCCCATTGGGCTATGAGCCCTTGCTGGCAGGTCCGGGGCTGCCTCAGTCACCACTGTGTCCCCAGCATCGCTGTTACCCAGGAAGGAAAAGGGATTTGCACAGATGTTAGTTGAATGAATGAATGACTGTAGGCAGCAGCCACAGCAGGGCTGTGAACACCTGTCAGCCAATTCCTCTCTTTGTCCTCTGCTTCAGATGATGACAATGTCTATGAAGTGATGCCGTCTCCTGTCCTCCTAGTGTCCCCGTTCAGCGACATGGGGGCCACGAACACTGCTGTGGTGAGTCCCCATCCCTGTCCCCTACCTGGTTCCTCTCCTCCAAGCTGGCTATGGTACCCTGGGGTGCCTTGTCACACAGTTTGGGGACTGAGATACTCTCTCTACAATGCTCCCTAATTTTAAAACCCCAAGAAGAAGGAAGCGGCACGACAGGAGAGCATTTGTCTCTGGAAGGGGTCACTCGAACCTAGATCCATCCTAACACAGGTCAAAGGTTGGAGGTATAAGGGTGCTGGGCACTGGCTCACCTGCGTTCTCCCCTTGTAGCCCCCACCCCTGCCGGTGCCCCTGCAGCCGGAGCCACGGAACCAGCACTACCAGGTGCGGAGCTGGGAGGCAGGAGGGGCGCTGGGGAGCCCATGGAGCCTGGGGGGAAGGGGTCGTGACGACCAGCTTGAGAGAAGAAAACTGTCCACAGCAGCCACCCCCACCCCGAGTCTCGATGCTCTAGCTCCCTAGGAGCCCATCACAGCCTCACTGAGAGACCCTGGGCAAGTCCTTTCCCCCTCGGGGTTGCAGTTTCCTCCTCTGTAAAAGGGATCCAAAGCTGTGAATTTGCACAGGAGGAAATGAAGCCCAGAGAGGGGAAGAGCCTTGCCCAGAGTCACACAGCATCTCTGTGACCCGGGTCAATCCTGGGCCTGAGTCTCAATCCCTCTCTGCCCCTAGACCTCTGTCTCCGGCTCTGTCTCTGTGTCTGTCTGTCTTCATTTCTCTGCATGTCTCTCTGCCCTTCTTGGGGTCCAGAGAGAGAGTGAGGTCTTCGCATGTCTTTGTTCCTCTGTCTCTCTCACCCTCTCTCCCCAGATGTCTCTCTGGTCACTTCATGCCTGTCCCTGTGTTCACCTTTTTTTTTTCTGGCTCTTCCAGCATTTCTGTCTCCCTTCCCACCTCAGTCTTCCATTCTCGGTGTGTGGTTCCCTCCGTGTCTCTCCTGCTCTGCCCCTCTCTATATCCCCACACCCCTACCCTCTGCCCCCGACTCTAACCCCCCATAACAATTCCTCTCTCTCCCCCCGCTCAGGACCTACTAAACCCCGACCCTGCCCCTTACTGCCAGCTGTTCCCAACCCCTGAAGGATTTCCAGCGCCTCTGTCTTCCCCAGGGACCACATGCCTGCAGAAAAACACCAGCGACCCAGGAGGGCTGGGCCTGTAGAGCTGTGAGACAGACGGGGCGGGCTTGGCTGACACTGCAGCCTGGGACGGAGCAGGTGCGGGGGGGCGGTGGGGGGGCGGCGGGGGGTGAGGGGTGAACAGGAGACCATGAAGGGCCCAGCTCACTTCTGAGAAACAAGACTCCTGGGCCACCAGCCTGCGAGGAACAGGTTCCTGCCACCTGCCACCCTAAAGGCCCTCAGGCAACTTGGGGTGAGCCAGAACTCAGACCGCTGTTGGGCCTCCTAATGACAGCTCTCAATATCCAGTCCCGCTCTGCCAGTTGCCCTCAAAACCCCTTCTTCCCCTGAGGACCAGGCCACCCCCATGGCACGTGCCCCAGAGCACCAGGCTCTGCCAGGAAGGCCTGGCCTGGCAGGCCTGCGGCTTCCGATGACCATCTTGGCCGAGAGCCACGGCTGCCAGGTCCCTCCGCTTAGGCAGGTCCAGTTGGGCTCCTAGACCTGTGACCGACCTCAACCCCTTGCCCCCCACTCTGAACCTCATCTAGGCCCTCAGGGCAGCGGCTTCCCTCTCCACCCCCCATTGCAAATGTGGGCCCAATCTGTAAACCCTTAATTTATTTATCCAGCAATAAATAAGCACAATTCTCCATCTTGGCAGGGAACGAAACAGACAGAAACTCCTGCTCTCTTTGAGGGCCAGTCTGGCAGGGGGGGAGTCAGAAAGCAATAAATAACTAACATACATGATTACTGGATGGTGATAAGTGTGTTGGGGGAATAAGAGAGGAGGGGGACTGAGGTTTTAAATAGAGGACAGAGAAGGTCTTGCTGAGAAGGTGGCAATGAGCAAAGGCCTAAAGGAGGAGAGCAGGAGTCACAGTGGGGATCTGGAGGAAGAGCAGTCCTGGGCAGAGGGAATAGCAAGTGCAAAGGTCCTGCGGTAGGAGTCTGCCCTGCGTGATTAAGGAACAGCAAGAAGACCGATGTGGGAGGAGCAGAGTAAGGAAAGGGGAAAGGGTCAGAGGTCAAGTAGAGAAGATGTGGCGCAAGGGTCATGCAGGGCCATGAAAGGCAAAGTGAAGACTGACTTTTGTTCTGGAAAAAACAAGAGCTGTTCCTAGGCGGAATGATGGCCCAACATTCCCCCTGGGAATGCTCCCTCAGACGCCCAAAGGGACTTTGCAGGTGTGATTCAGGCTCCCGAGATAGAGAAATGATTCTGGATTACCCTGGTGGACCCTGAATGTAATTACGGGAATCCTTATAACAGGATAATAATTGTGTGGGGTTATGAGAATGAAGGCTGCCCAGAATCTTATCAGAGGGGCTAGGAAGGCGTGTCTAGAGATGCAACAATGAAGGAAGCAGAGACTGAAGATGGAAGGGGCCAAAAGCCATGGCAGCACTGAGTCAGAGTCATTTCTGAGAGATTCCACTGGCCCTGGCTGATTTGGAAATGGAAGGGGGCCATGATCAGATTCTTCTAGAAGCTGGAAAAGGCAAGAAAACATATTCTCCTCCTAGGGCCTCCAGAAGGCAATACAGCCCTGCTGGAACCTTGATTTGAGTCCAGTGAGACCTATTGCAGACCTCTGACCTCCAGAACTATAAGATAATGGATATCTGCTGTTTCAAGACACTACTTTTATGATGATTTGTTATAGCAGCAACAGGATTTTATTTTTTTTTAAAGATTTATTTATTTATACATACAAGCTGGGGTACAGGCCAGAGGCGTGGGGCGGCGAGAGGGTTCACCAGAGACAAAGTGGGGAGCAGAACAGGCAGATCAGAAATACACTGCTGAGGGGAGCAGCGGGCGAGGCAGGAAAGGTCTGCTGCGCCATGTGGGATTCTCCCTGGTTGGGCATCGAACTCGCGTTGCCGCTGCCGCCGCTGCCAACAGGTACACAGCTCCACCGCTGTACCACCAGGGAAGCCCAGCAGCAACAGGATTTTAATGGTGGGGATGAGAAAGAATTCACAGAAGGAAAGCCTCCTCTCCCACTGTTTCATTGTACAAATATTCCCCAGGGGGGTCTTCTCTATCCCCAAACCTGCCAGGCCATCCAGTGCCTGAGTCCCTGACCTCCTGCTTACAGAGGTCGACCAGGTCACAAGGGCAGGTCGCAGCCCAGCACTGGCTTTTAGGGCCTGGGATGTGAAGGGACTCTGTTCATCATGTAGCCTGGCCAGGGAGAACCCCTGTGCCTGACGTCCATCTCTGTATACCAGCAACTGCTTGCCAAGCCCTTATAGCCTTTCTCTCCCTTTCTTCAATAACAGGGTTTTCAACCAAGTGCAAGGCTGCCAAGCATAAAAACTACATTTCCCAGCTCCCTTTGTAGCTAGATATGACCAGGTGACTAATTCCCAGCCAATGGGATGTGAGCAGAAGTGATAAATGCAATTCTCAGGTCACACCCTTAAAGGAAGAGGATTCCGACTTCTCCATTCACTCTTCCCTTAGGCTGGAGAAAAGATTGGTAGTGGTAGTCAGGTGGGATTATGTGGGTGAGGACAGCACAGAGCCAAGTTAGAACTTGGTCAGGGAAAATGATTTAGACAGAGCCGCCATGACAAGTTAGATGTCTCCTGGGAGAGAAAGACTACTCTCTTGTTCAAGCTACCATTGCTTTGGGGTTCTGTTACACCCAGCTCCTTCTAAATCTTAATTAATGTAGCCCCCACCTTCAAAATAGCAGTATTTTCAAGAGGAAGTTCTGTGAGCCTAGCTTATTTGGTACCAGACTGAATTATGCCCCTCAAAATTTGGCTGTTGCAATCCTAACTCCCCAACATGACTATTTTGGAGATAGGGCCTGTAAAGAGGTAAGTAAGGTTAAATGAAGTCATGGGGTGGGGCCGTAATCCTGTAGGACCTGTGCCCTTAGAAGAAGAGGAAGAGACACCAGATGATGTAGGCACAAGGACAGAAGGTCTGGGGCGGAGGTGAAAGGAGTGAATAGGGGAAGAGGCAGCTTCTGCAAAGCGAGGAGAAAAACCTCAGGAGAAACCAGCCCTGCTGATATCTTGATCTTGGACTTCCAGCCTCCAATATTGAGAAAATAGGTGTCTGATCTTTGATCCACCAACTCTATATGATTTGTTATGGCAGCTCTACCTGACTAATATAAGCTTCTCTTACCCCAGCCATAGGAAATTGGGAGTAGCAAAGTGGCCTTCATCCTTCACCACTCCAAAACCAGAATTAATAGCAACAACAGCAACAGCTCTAGTGAATACAGCCTGATCTCTGTGCTTTTACACGTCTGCACTTCTTGAACTCTCAAAATAACCTTGGAAGGAGGCTAGGACTACTATGTTACCGTTTTGCAGATGGAGAAATCAGTCTCAGAGACATGAGCAATTGTCCCAAGGTCACATATCAACTCTAAGGAGAGGATAAGCTGGGTTAGGCTGTAATAACAACCCACGATCTCCGTGGTTTAAAGTATCAGAGGTTTATTTCTTGTCCACACCACCTGTTTGTGTCAGGCAGGCAGGTGTGCAAACGCTGGGGAGAGCTCTGCCTCACATCTCACACAGGAGCCAGGCTGACACAAAACGATCCTTTAAAGGCTACCACCCGGAAGTGACATACCCACTAGTACTTCATTGGTTAAAACAAGTCACGTGGTACACAGCGGCTAGCAAGAGGTGGAGCATGCGCACTCCTATTTTGTTCCCAGAGTGAGAGAACAGAAATAGGTATGAACAGCCCAACCGGCACATCTTCAGATTCAAGCCAGAGAATTCAAGCCAGTTCTCCTGAGAGAACTGTCCGGCCAGGCTTGTCCTCCATTTGTTCGTTCAATGACTCGTTCATCCATTCAGCAGCTGCTGGATTAGACTGTGGGGTAACGGGGGTGGGAGGTGGGGACTCATCATGCTGAAATATACTAAGAACCACTGATAGAATTTGGTCCTGGATGAAATGTGAGGGTTGATGGAGAAAGAACAATGAACAATAATAATGAACAATAATTTGTTCATTAATCATTTCACCGTTTCTTGATCACAATTGTGTGCCATTGTTCTGGGCTCTGAGGGAGCCTTTGTGAACAAGACATAAGATCCCTGCCTTTGGAGAGCTGACAAACTCAGAAGGAATGTCTGAGGGTCATGATGCTATGACGAATGAAGTAAATGCTGAGAAAGTGGGGTGCTGGAGTGTGGGGGAGAGGCATTCATACTGCAAGAAGGCCAGGTTTTCAAAGAATGAAGACATCGCCACACAAAAACTAGTGCACAAATTTCACAGTTTTATTCATCGTAGCCAAATATGGAAACTACCCGAATGTCCCTCGGTGGGTGAGTGGATGAACAAAATAGGCTATGTCCACACTGCGCATGTTACTCAGTCATTGGAAGGGATGTAAGTGATGCAGTGTCAGTATTTTAACACCGAATCCAAGTTACAACGTGGATGAACTGAGAAGTTTACTTAAGTGAAAGACGCCGGACACAGAGACCACAGTGCAGGATTCCTTTTATATGAAATGTTCAGAATAGGCATATTCATAGAGACAGATAAAAAAAGCCATGGGTCCAGAGACCCGATGGGACATGTGTGATTGGGTACAGGAACGTGAGCGAACCGTGTCACGTAGTCGTCATGAAACGTCATCTTCTATCTCAGGTTAGGGTTTGGGCTTCTTGGGTCCCTCTTTTTTCCAGACGTGCCGCTGGACGGGAGTCAAGGTACCGCCAGCAGGGGGCAGCAGAGGACCACATGAGGAAGAACCGGCACCTGCCGCATGGAGCGCCCAAGCTGGCAGCCAGACTCAGTTCCATGAGGCGCCGGAGCCTACCACCTAGCTCACTTTCCTTCTCTACAATCCAGCCCTGGGCCAGGTGGCTTCCTCTCTCTTTCGCCAGCCTCCTACATGATCTTTTGCCCCCTCCCATCTTCCCACCACAAGAAAACCCCAGAGATAGCTCTAAAGGCCAAACTCAGCGTCACCCCTCTTTGTCCAGAACCATTCTTAGCTACCAGTGCTCTTAAAGTCTAGATTTTTCACCACCGGACTTCGACTCCCTGCAGGTCTGACTCACGGGGATCTCTCAGCACTTCCTGCCCCTCACCCCCACCCTGTGGTCCATCAGATTGAACTTCCAGAACTTTGTACATTCTGTGTCCTCTTCCTGGAACATGTTCACAGGGAAACAACTTGAATCTACCTGCACACTCTTCCTCCTCTGCCCCATTCATCTTCCAAGTCTCCCTGCAGGTGCCTCTTCCTCCAGGAAGCCCTCCTTGACTCCCAAGCTGCGTGAGGTCCTGGCTGTGAGTTCCCATCCCCTCTGCGTCGTCACTGCCAGACTGTGAGCCAGAGAGCTCACAGTTGTGAGGGTTGTGACTGCCTCGGTCACCCATGTGTCTAGACCAGCACAGGGTAGGGGCTCAAAGAAAGCGTGTGGAGTAACTGAGTGTGGGTGGATTCTCATTGTATCTGTACCCTTCCTTCCCTGTCCCTAGCAAACTCCATTCATAACAAACAGTTGCCAAGGGGCTCCTGTACACGGAGCCATGGAAAGAACTTGACCGGGCCTTAGAGTCCTGAAGATAAGTCAGCCCAGCCCCATCTCAGAGAGCTTGCAGTCAGAGGGGGCAGCGATCGGAAGCCATAATTAATAATAAGCATTTGCTGAGCACTTCCCACAGGCCAGGCACTGTGCTAAATGCTTTACATCTGTTAGCTTATGTCAACCTTGCAACAGTTTTGCAGGAGAAAAGTGCTCCGATTGTCCCTATTTTACAGATGAGAAAGGTGAGGCCACGGGGAGAGTAAAGGACAGCTTGGGATTGGAACCCAAGTTTTTCTAACACCCAAGCTTTATCTGCTCCCTCAGGTCTGAAAGGAAGAAGACCCAAGCTATAATCCACACTCATGGGGTAATCCACACGCTGAGGGCCGTGTGCCCAAGCAGCAGGGTCTGCTCTCTATAGGAGGACACGGAGAAGCGGCCAGCGCTTAACCCAGCAGGTAACGTTGATGGGGGGAGGGGGGAGGGCAGAGGTGCTGAGTTAAGTGTTTGGCCTAACTAGGAAGAGACTGGACCCGGCCTGGTCCTCCAGGGCTCCTTCACCCTGGCCACCCAAGCTCTACCCACCAGGGTCACTGCCCACCACCACCTACTTCCTCTGAGTCCAGGGCACCCCTAGATTCTCAGAGTGCTGGCTCCTTGCTTTACAAATGAGGAAGTGGGCTGGGGAAGGAAGTGGGCTGGGCCCTGGGCAAGGACAATATGATTCATGGGGAAAACCCTTCCCTCCCAAATTCAACCCCTTTGTTGCAAAAGGGCATCGCATTCGAACAAGTCACGGGGTCACTGCTGTGGGGTGGCCAGCAGCAGACACCCAGACCGACTCCCTCGACACCCCTCCATGCCACTGAGGGGGTGCAGGCTTTTTCCTGTGCCGGTGGGGTGGGGGGTGAGGGAGAGAGAGGGGAAGAGGACTTAGACTCAGTGTTTGCTGTGCGCCTGGGGGTTTCCTGGAAGATTTAGTTTGAGGGGCGCATTCCACTTCTGAAGCAAACATTTCAAAATGTTTGGGCTTTTGGATCCTGGCATGGGAAAACTTTCTGGGGTGATAAATGTCCTCAACTAGACTTGCACAAGAGGAATTTTAGGGCATGGGAACGAAGCCCTGACGGAGCTGACAGGAGAGCCCGTCTGCCTTCCCTAGTGGAAGCTGAAGCCACAGAGGAGCTGCTCGCTGGATTTTTTATTTTCACTTTGTAGCTGGAAATATTTCCTGAGCACTTAGCATCGACCACCGTCCCCCAAATACCAGCTCCTCACACTTTACTGACCCTGCCTCCTGCCACCCCTCACCCCACACCCACACCCTTCCCTTCTGTCCCCGCCCTGGCTCTCCTAAACTGGACTCTCCCCATCCCCCACCCCACTCGGCTACCACAAGCCATTTTGCATCCAAACTCACCTTCTCCGGGTCCCCTGCTCCCTCTGACCACCTTCTCCCCTTGCCCCTCCTCTGCCCAGCCTCTTCCCATCCTCACACTCATCAGAGTCCTTTCTGCCTCAGGACCTTTGCAGCTGCTGCACCTTCTTCCCACAGATGTTCACAAACTTCCTTCTCTCCATTCAGGAAAGGCCCTCCCTGACCCCCTGCCCTGCCCTCTCACCCTACATTTTATTTTTTTATAGTGCTTGTTTCCACCTGACCTGATATGCTGTATCAATGTTTTGATTAGTGCCCATCTCCCTCCAGTATGTTAAGTGTATCTCCAGACAGCCATATAGTCGGTGCTCAGTAAATATTTGCTCAATGATTGAATGACTTGGAAAAACCCAGGTGAATCAGGTGAGAGGGGGAGGAGGGAAGAGGAGGGAAAGGGAGAAGGGTGGGTATCTGGGCAAAGGGAACAGGCCTTGTAAGGCCTGTGATTCGCTCCTCCACCCTGGTCCTCGTGGTACATCGCCAACCCAGGCCACCTGTTCCAGGGTGAGGAATTAAGGGGACCCAGGGGCCCTTGTTCCCCAGAGCAGCCTCCCCAGGCCCAACCCCAGACCTTGCCAGGTGGCACTGGAAGCCACGCCCAAGGTCAGATCCAGGTGTCAGTCAGTACAGCTGCTCTCGGGGCCTCACCCTGGGAGATAAGGGGGGATCCTCGGCCCCAGCCCTGTAGCAAATATTAAGTCTGCAGCGGGCAGGTCTTGGCAAATGAGGAAGCCCCAGGTCCTTCGGCTACTTGGGGAGCTTATGAGTTAGCCAGGGAGATAAGCAACTGGGGGTGGAGGGAGAGCTGGCAAGGGCAAGGGCGGACAGTTGGGACATCAAACGTCTCCCTTGCTCGCTCCCGAGGCTCTGGCCGCTGCCTCCATTTCCTTGTCTGCAGAATGGGTTCTCTGAGAGGGAGGGGGACGCTGAATGCAGCAACATGCCACGCCAACCCCGTCCAATGCAGCACAGTGTTGTCATCAAACAGACGTGCCATCTCACGTGCGCCACATCCAGAACGTAAGGTGGCCCGGCGCAGGCGCAGAAAGGCGGAAGGAAACACGTGAAATGAATTTGCTGCCCAGCAGGTGCCAAATGCGATCATTTCAACATAGAATGGGTGTGAGTGCAGGAACGATTCTTTTACACTCTTTTTGCACGTGTGTGTCTGCAGCAAGTCATCCAGAGTGGGTGTGGGTCTTTCACTCCCAGCCCCACTCAGTCGGGGTGTGCTAGTGGCCGCCACGTTAGACAACGTGGATCCAATAAGAGGATCCCCCCTTATCTCCCAGGGTGAGGCCCCGAGAACAACAGCCTAGACTGCCCCCGCCTCCCCCAACTCCCCGCTTCTACCTCACCCCCCAGTCTGTTCCCCACTGGCCTCCAGAAGATCCTGCTAACTCGGGGTCCACTCCCACTCCTCCAGTGCACCCATCTCAGAACACAAGGCAAAGTCCTGCCGCAGCCTCTGCCCAGGCCCCTCTGCCTCCCCTCTGCTTCAGGGAGCACCGGCCTCAGTCACCCACACGCTGCAGCCTCGGGACCTTTGCCCTGGCTGTTCCCCACCCACCCACCCAGAGTCAGCAGGGCTCCCAGTACCCTCTCACTGTGTGTATTTAGCGTCTGCTCCAGAGCCACCTCTGGCCTCCAGAGACCCATGCAGACCCTCGGCCGGCTCTCTCGTTCTCCTCAGCGCTGTCTCTACCAGACAGAACATCATATGTGGTTGTCTCCCGCCTGACAGGGCAGGTCTCTGGGGCAGGATTCTCCTCCGTCCTGTTCATGGCTGTAACCCAGCGCCCCGCTCAGCGCCCTGCACACAGTATGTGCTCAGTAAATGCTTGTGGCGTGGGGAAGGAGTCGTGGCACCCACGTGCCTGCTGTGGGACCCTGAGCGCCCCACGTGCCTGCTCTCTTCACCCTCGGAGGAGTCCCTTGGAGGTCGATATCATAATCACCCACTGCCCACTTCACAGAGACCACCTGGTCTCCTGACTACCCAGCCCTGGGCCTCACACACAGTAGGTGCTCAAGAAACTGCAGTTCTTGATGGGACCAAGGAATGGGCTCATGTCCCGGGGTACCCAAGCAGAGGCCCTGGAAGTGGGGGTTGGGGCCGGAAGGGCCAGGACAGCAGAGGAAGGGGGTGAGAGGCTGCAGGTGGGAGGGGCCTGGCGGGTCTGGACAAAAGCGGGCGTCTGCCCCAACCCCGGGGAGCCACAGCCCGGTCACGTTCCTCAGACAGCACATCCCCAGAAACCTGTGCCTCCCTGGAGGCTCTTCTCTCTGTCTGTCTCTCCCTGTATCATCCACACCGGGTATCTGGTTTCACAAACACCCTCTGAGCCCCTGCTCTGTGCTGGGCAGTGCTGGGACGCAGAGGTGACTGTAGCAGCCCTGGTCATGCCCTCCTAGACTCATGGTCCAGTTGGGAAGACAGAGTCACCCTCTGACAGCGAGGACCCAGGGAGCACCTAACCCAGACTGAGAGTCCAGGAGGGCTTCCTGGAGGAGGAGGAGGAGGAGTTGTTGAGTACCTGATGAAAGAGAGCAGAAGGCAGCATATGCTGAGTGGAGGGAGGCCAAATGATATGGAATATGGCAGCAGAGTTCCCAGAAGGAAGGGTGTTCTGTGAGGCAGGACAGACACACGGGACCATGGCGAGGAGCTGAGCTTTCTCCTGAGGGCACTCTGAAGCCATGGCAAGTTCTGAGCATCACGGGAGGGGGCAAGACCAGGCCAGAGATCAGGAAGGAGTTGGGTAAGGGAAGCTAGACAAGGTGCAGGAGGGCACCTGGACCAGGGCAGGGGCCACAGGGAGGGAGAGAAGGGTGCCCAAGGAAGAGAGATTTCAGAGGCAGGTACCAGAGAACACGCTGTGCTGGGAAGAGGGGGCGGCACCGGGGACAAGGCGCGTCTCTGTCCCAGTGACAGGTGGACGGTGGCGCCACTGTGATAAAGGATGGGGTGGAAAAGCAGGTCTGAGGGAAGATGCCGAGGTCAGCTGGGGACGAGGTGAGTGAGGTGCCAGGGACACCTGGGGAAGGCGTCCTACATGACACTGGACCAGGCCCGGGGCTCGGGGGAGAGGGCTGGGCCAGGTGAGGGTGAGGTGAGGTTGCGGGTGGCGGGGGGGGGGGGGGGGGGGGGGGGGGGGGGGGGGGGGGGGGGGGGGGGGTGTACCGGGTGACCCCCTACCTCTCACTGCCCTCTCTCATCTCACCCCCTCCCCCGGGCCCCGCCTCGAGGGCAGCCCGGGACACAGGCCTGGGGGAACAAAAGCAGGACATGAAAGCCACAGGGTTGGTGCCCTGCCAGAAGCCTTGGAGGGAGCAGGGCCCAAAAGCCATCAAGACAACCATAAATGAACGTGTTTGTCAGGAGCACACGCCACCCTGCCCCCCTCCCTGGCACCCCTGGGGTCTCTGCCCAACATCTCCTTCCCAGAGACACTGCCCCCAATTTAAAGTTCCCAAGCCCGCTTTGTGCCTTTATTTTTCCTCAGGGCACTTGCCTCCAGTCAATGTGAAACAGAGCTGTCATTTTGTTTATTTAGCGCAGCAGGGTGGGGTGTGAGGGGCTGAACCCGGGGAGGCTGGCTAGAGAGGCTCCTACCAAATCTGGGCATGAATGAATGAGGGAGTCGCTCTCGGCCAGGCAGGGTTTGCTCATCTAACCCTTATAGCGGCCCTAGAGCTGGGTGCTGAGATCATCCCCATTTTCCAGATGGGGAAACTGAGACCCAGCAAGCTCTACAACCTACCCAGGCTTGTGCAGGGAGAGAACAACGGAGCTAGATCCAGAGTCAGGGCTGAAACGCCAGCCAGAACTGGAGCTCAGGGCCAAGCTCCTCAGCACAGGGTAAAATCCTGACTCAGAGACCCAAGCAGCTCCCTAGCTGCTCTCAGCCCTAAGGGGGCTGGGCCCGCCCGCCCCTGTTTCACCCTCCACTTTGAGGTAAATAGATACTAGGCTCCAGCCTCACTCCCGGTAAGTGCCCAGCCAAGGTCAAAGCTCAGCTCTCTCCACAGTCTTCAAACACCCATTAAAGAGAGGGGAAGAGAGAGGGAGCAGACTTCTCAGTGCTTGCAGGTGGCCGAACAGGAAACAGGGTCCCAGAAAGAGCAGACAGCACCCACCTCCCACCCTGCTGTGTGGCTTCAGGAGAAGCAGACATCCGATCCCCTCTCCCTACAGGACCTGGGATCGGTCAGAGCCTCTCCACCCCCCAGCCCTGTGCCTCACCTTCCCCATCTGCTAGTGAGGGTCCAACAGCAGTGCTTTGATGCCCACTGAGATGACACCTTTAGGTCACCCACCTGGTTGGGAAAATGGCGTCGCTGTGTATTCCACAGTGACTCCCCCAAGTTCACCAGGGAGGCCAGGCCTGGGCTGCGGGTAAAAACTGCCCTAAAATCTTCCTCTGCCCCTCCTCCCTCCTCCCTGGCGACCTGGTTCTTCTCCCGGCACCAAATCTGGCCCTCGGCACAAAGAAGTTTAGGCAGAGCCCCAGGAGGCCTGGCCAGGTCGTGGCCCCTGGCCCGAGCCTGCCATACCCGCCCTGGTATCCAAACGGGGCCCCAGATCCTGGGTGACTCGATCCCTCCAAATTCAGCTGATCTCCCCGGCTCCAAATCGCCAGACCCTCCCAGGTCCTTCACCAGACAGAGCCGAGCCCCAACCAGGAAGGGTCTCAAAGAACTGGACACCAGCGCCACTGTCTCCAAGGCCGGCTGTGGGGGCCGAAGATGGTGCTGACCAGGTGCAGCTGGCTCCTCCTCAGTGGTGAGCAGGGGAAATGGAGCCCCCCAGAACCTCAGCCCCTGCCCCTCCATGGTCTGGGAAGGGAAGGGATTCCCGGACCGGAGAGAGGAAAGCTGTGAGCCGGAGGTCCAGCATGCCGGGGAGGGAAAGCGCTGGAGTCACCCAGGCCCTTTGCCCCTCCAGGAGGTTGCGGCGATGTGCGGCCAGGCAGGGCCAGCCACCCAGAGAGCTCTGCGGGGTGGAGATTGTCTAAGGCTGGGGTGTGAGTGCGGACCCCTCATGCAGGAGCAAGCCCTCACTGAGCTAGGAAGCTCGCTCACAGCGGATTTGGCCCCCCACTCCCGGAAGGAAATGGCTGTGGGCAGTTGCCTTCTTGGCCTCTGAGCCTCAGTCTCCTCATCCATGAAATGGGCCTGCTGCACCAGGTCCCTCACAGGCCATTAGAGGCAGCGCTTCCTAGAAGCTGTTTTAAACACTTTCCGGGTGTGAGCCCTCCCCTGCCAGGGCCGTTCATGGCCACCGCTTCATAGACGAGAAAACGGGTTCAGAAAGGCGCTGTCGTGGCCAGGGCCACACAGCCAGAAAGTGGCAGGGCGGAGTGCCAGACCCCAGAACCTCCCTCCTCACCCTGCTCACCAGCCTGGAAAGTCCCAGAAACCAGGCTGGGCACGTAAGGACTTCTGACATGATAGCCCTGCGGCCACCCATTCCGGGGGACACGCTGGTCAAAGCCAAACAGCCTGACCAGCTGGGCCAGTCCAGCGGCTGGGCTGTGCAGAAAAGGGGTGGACTGTATTTGTCAGGTCCCTAATGTCTGCTGCGGTCCTGCGGAGACACAGAGGAAAGCTGGGGTGGGGGCTGGGAGCCCAGACCCAGGTGTAGGGGCCGGGGCTGCGGGGGCTGCGGGGGTGGCTGTTAGAGCCCCTGACCCTAATGTGGGAAAGTAAAATTCATTGGGCTGGATGAACCAGCTTGACCTTGAAAGTCCCGGTTTGGGAAAATCTTCTGGGTCCCGTGAAATCTCCGGGTTCCCTGAGCCGAGGGTGGGCTCCGCCTTGCCCTGAGCTGCATGCTGGGAACTTGACACGCTCCTCAGAACGCGCCCCCCCGCCCCCCACTGGACCCTGCGCCTAGCTGACATTTACTGAGCACTTACTTTGCGCCTGGAGCCGAGTCTCCTCATCAGGTAAGGGGAGCAGCGGTGGGGCCGGCTTCATCCAGCCCCTCCTTGTCCTCAGCTGCCTTCCTGGGCGCCAGGGCCGAGATCTCTATCACCCCCGAGCCTGCGCAGCCAGCCGAGGGGGACAACGTCACCCTGGCCGTGCGCGGGCTGCCCGGGCAGCTGCTTGCCTACAACTGGTACGCGGGGCCCACGCTCAGCCTGACCTACCTGGTGGCCAGCTACATTGTGAGCACAGGCGACGAGACGCCGGGCCCGGCGCACACCGGGCGTGAGGCGGTGCGCCCCGACGGCAGCCTGGACGTCCAGGGCGCCCTGCCCAGGCACTCGGGCATCTACATCCTGCAGACTTTCAACAGGCAGTTTCAGACGGAGGTGGGCTACGGACACTTACAGGTCTATGGTGAGACACCCCCCCCAGACACCCCTCTGCCCCAGTGGGGCCCTCCCACTTCCTTCTCAATCCTTCTTTAAAAAAAAAAAAAAGGGAAAAATGTAAAATATTTTAAAACCATCCCCCCCAAAATAGCGAATTAAAATAACATTAAAATAGTCACCTCCTTCAGGAAGGCTTCCCGGATTAGACCTGCCTCCTAGCTACTTCTTCGCCCCTCTGGCTGGGGGTCCAGGGGGACCGCCAGGACCCTGCCTACCCCCAGCCTGGGGAGGGGACGTCCCTGGGAGCAGGCGGTGCCCGGCCCCCTTCCCCTCTGTCTCTTGCCCACAGAGATCCTGGCCCCACCTGTGGTCACAGCCAACGGCACGGAGCTCGTGGAGCGGCGAGACACCCTGCGCCTGGCCTGCAGCAGCCCCAGCCCTGCTGAGGTCCGCTGGTTCTTCAACGGCGACGCCCTACCCGTGGCCGTCCGCCTCGGCCTGTCCCCAGACAGGCGGGTGCTGACCCGGCACGGAATCCGAAGGGAAGAGGCAGGGGCCTACCAGTGTGAGGTCTGGAACCCGGTCAGTGTCAGCCGCAGCGAGCCCATCAACCTGACCGTGTACTGTGAGTCCTCCTGGCCCAGTCAGAGATCCCCATCCCTGGACCTCCTAGGTGGGGAAACTGAGGGACAGAAGAGGGTGCCCAAGGACACCCAGTGAGTCAGTAGGTCAAGCTGGGCTTAGGAATCAGGAACCTGCTTCATATGCACTGAGACCCACCTTAGAAGTGGAATAATCTTCAACTCGAAGCAGTAGCTGCAGGGCAGGGAGGGGGGCAGGGTGTGCTGGGAAGTGGGGAGAGGAGGGCTGATAAAATAAAAAACAGAACCAAAGCACGGAGCCAGCCTCAGGGACAGCAGATCTACGGGATGGAATCCGGGAAAAACAAATCACCAAGGTACAGGCGTGCCCGTGACGTAGAAAACCGTAGAGCCTAGAATCTTCCCATCAGGGAATTCTAGATTTAAGAAGTGCTGAATTCTAGACTCTGAGAATCCTAGAAACCCTAGAAGCAGAAATTTTTACTCTTAGAGTCAAGTTCGAAAATCTTAGAGCCACCCTATTCTAGAGCCTTAGAAATCACGATGTCTAGAAGCCTAGCGTTCTAGATCCTAGAAACATCCACTCTGGAAGCCTTAGAATCGTAGATGCAGAATGGCTATAGAAACCACTTGCCTAAGCTGCTGCTGCTGCTTCTCTTTCGCCTTCTCCTTCATCATCATCTTTTTAAATGGAGCCATCGATTTCAAGTATATCTTGAAATTTTGTCTGGCTCAGCGCCCTTCTTTGACAAACAAAAGCAGAGGCCCCGAGAGGAGCTTGAGTTTCGAGACCCTAAAGCGAAAAAAAAAGGTGTTGGTGGGACTCCAAAAGGCCAGGCACACATAGTTCCAGGCACCCGTCTGGGGAGAGAAGGCGGGCGTCCCCCTCCGCGCCCGCCCACCTGCCTTCTCCCACCACTGCCCTGCTTCTCTCCCTCCTGCCCCAGTCGGCCCGGAACGCGTGGCCATCCTCCAGGACGCCACTGCCCGCACAGGCTGCACCATCAAAGTGGACTTCAACACGTCCCTCACGCTGTGGTGCGCGTCCCGGTCCTGTCCAGAGCCGGAGTACATGTGGGCCTTCAACGGGCGGGCCCTAAAGAACAGCCTGGACCACCTCAACATCAGCAGCATGACGGCCGCCCAGGAGGGCACGTACACGTGTATCGCTAAGAACCCCAAGACCCTGCTTTCCGGATCCGCCTCGGTGGTGGTCAAGCTCTCTGGTGAGTGGCCCCCAGCCTGCCCCTTCCCCACGGAGGCCCGGATGGACTGTGAAGGTTTGGCTGCCCCCCACAAACACACAAACACACACAGTGGAACCACCGTTTGCCCAACCGACGACTGGAAAGTTCGAGATTGTCAGCCCGTCACTGGCCAGGTGACAGGTGTCCTGTTGGGTGGCTGCCTCTTCATCCAGAAGAGGGTGCAGCTCCTCCCTTGCCACCCGGAAACCAGACTCCTCCCAGGGCTGGCAGAGTGAGGCATGGAACTCGGGTCCTGCAGAGTGGACAAGCATTCCGAGGCCCCTTCATGTGGGGGCGCCCCTGTTCTAAACTCACCAGCTGCTTAGGGGCTGGACCCCGCTCCCTGCCACACAGACAGCTGAGCTTGTGTGCAGCCAACTCAAGCCCCCATTCTCTGGCCCAGATTACAGAGCGTGTCTGTCTGTCTGTCTGTCTCTCTCTTTCACACACACACACACACACACACACACACACACAGAAAATCAGACCAGTTGTTGGTAAATGGAAAAACACTGCTAGAGAGGCGCCGCTTCATGCCTCTGTCCTCAGAAGACCCGGGGCTGGAGGTAGTGCAGACACATCTGCTGTTTTCAGAGCCCTCCTATCCTCGGGGGGCATTTTATCATTCCCGGGGATGGCGGCTTTGAACACGAGGGCCTCATTGATTCTTTCCTGGTTTCTTCCCAAGGGGCCACCATCCCTGGGGACAAGGGAACGAGCTCCCTTTCCTCCCTCCTCTCCCCCCTCCCTTGCTTCTCCCATCCCTCCTTCCTACTAACAGGCTGGGTCTCATCCAAAGGGTGGATACTCTTTCACCCAAAGCAGAAATGACATCCCTCAGGTAAGTGAGCCTTCTGCCCCACCCACCCGGGGTCTTGGCAGCGGGTCTTGGCAGGAGCTGGGGTGGACCAGCCCAGCCTGTGCAGATCACGATGGGGGGTTGGGGTGTCCTAGGTGTTCAGGCCTGTGCAGGGAGTGGGCACAGCGCCCCAGGGGCCTCCTGAACTGTGGCAAGTGCCAAGGGAGAGACAGAGGAAAAGGGGACCCCCTTCTCCCCCTGGGGGAGACTGATCTGATGGAGGAGACATGGTTTCTGCCCCGCAGAGGGGGCCCCCGCCACAGGGAAGCCGGCCTGGCCGAGAGAAGGGCCTGTGCCTCAGCTCCGGGGCCTCCAAGCAGGGAGGGCGCCCGCCCCCCCCCCCCACCCCAGTGAGCCTCTAGCCAGATGGAGGAGCCGCTGCCCCTGCTCAGGAGTTTCCAATCTGACCGGGGAGACACGGTCTTAAGAAGACAGGGCTTTTTCTCATAATTCCTAGTCTGATGGGGGAGACAGTACCCACCTTTGCAGTACTCCCAATCTGATGGGGGAGTGCAGGTCCCCCCTCCTTTCTAGGAATCCCAGTCTGATGGATAGACGTGGATCCATCTATCCAATTTCTGAGGTCCCCAGTGTAAATGGAAGGACACGGCCCCAAATCTGGAATTTCTAACCAGATGGCGGAGACATGGCCCCAGGCCCCCCGCCCCGTGGGATCTTTCGATCTGATGGGGTACAGTAGTGCCCACATACTGAGGCCTCTCGGTTTGACAGAAAAGACACAGCCTGGCTAGACAACTCCCAGCTCTGATGGGGGAGACGTGATCCAGCTCTCTAGGACCTTCCAGTGTAAGGAGAGAGACACCCCCCAAAGGCTGGAAATTCCAGTCTAACGGGGTGAGGTGGACCCCGCCCTCTAGGGTCTCCCACTGTGATGAGGGAAGACACAGCTTCCTAGCAGATCTTGTTGGCCCACAAAACCCGCGTCCACTGCCACTCAAGTCACCTCCTTCCTCTGTCTCCTTCCCAGCACCCGCATGGAGAAGTGCCAGCCAGTGGGGGCGGCCCAGAGGAGCTGGCGGGGGGATGGGAGGGGCCACCGGCCTAAGGCAGGCCCAGCTGACGCAGCCCCCCACCACTCTTCCCCAGCGGCAGCAGCTGCCATGACAATCGTGCCCATGCCGACCAAGCCTGTGGAGGGCCACGACGTGACACTGACCGTCCGGGGTTACCCCAAGGACCTGCTGGTCTACGCGTGGTACCGCGGGCCTGCCTCCGAGCCCCACCGGGTGCTCAGCCAGCTGCCGTCGGGGAGCTGGATCGCTGGCCCTGCGCACACAGGTCGGGAGGCGGCCTTTGCCAACTGCTCCCTGCTGGTGCAGAAGCTGAACCTCACGGACGCCGGCCGCTACACGCTCAAGACCGTCACGCTGCAGGGCAAGACCGAGTCTCTGGAGGTGGAGCTGCAGGTGGCCCGTGAGTGTGGGGGACGGACGGGTGGGGGAGTGTCTCGCAGACGGGCCCTCAAAGGGAACCTCGGGGAAATGTAGGTCAAGGATGGCTATGCCTCCCCATAAGGCTGAAAGGAGGAGCCTTGTCTCCGCCATCTGACTTGGGGGTCCCCAGTGGAGCCCACATCTGTTCCGTCGAAGTGATGATCTGGACAGGAGTAGGTAGCCTCCTCCGTCAGGCCGCTGGCTCCGCGCCTTCTCTCTCATATGAGGTTCGCCAAAGTTTTTAAAAGGGGCTTAGTCTGAAGTTGGGGCATCCTTTTCCCGTGAGACAAGTGGACCCTAAGATACAAGAGATGTTGCCCCTTCTGCCATACTGGGGAACTGGGCTAATGATGGGAGTTGACCTCCCCCTCTAGACTCAGGGCATAACTGAAGGTAGAGCGTGCCTACCTCTTCGCGCTGCAAGAGCCTGGGCGCGGGGTCATATTACACCCTGTGCATTAGAGGAAGAAGAACAGAGTTTCTACCATCAGAGGGTGGAATTTATCCTTCAAGCTGAAATGGGTGTGATCGCCTTCATTAGGACGGGGCTTCATAGGTGGTGGGAATTATGTCTCCTCCATCAGACTGGGGGTCCCCAGAATCTGGGACCAGGTCTCTTCCATCAGACTGGGGGTCCCCAGAATCAGGGACCAGGTCTCCTCCATCAGACTGGGGACCCCCAGAGCCAGGGACCATGTCTCCTCCATCAGACTGGGGGTCCCCAGAATCAGGGACCAGGTCTCCTCCATCAGACTGGGGACCCCCAGAGCCAGGGACCATGTCTCCTCCATCAGACTGGGGGCCCCCAGAATCAGGGACCATGTCTCCTCCATCAGACTGGGGGCCCCCAGAATCAGGGACCAGGTCTCCTCCGTCAGACTGGGGGCCCCCAGAGCCAGGGACCATGTCTCCTCTGTCAGACTGGGACCCCCAGAGTCTCCTCCTTCAGGCTGTGTATCCCCAGAAGCGGCCGCTCTGAGGCAGGGCAGGGTCTGCCCACATGACCAGGCACTCTCAGAAGCCATGTTCCTGGGTCAGGAATAGCGTCTCCCTCTCTCCCGCCGGAAAGCTTCCGGGGCCAGAAAGCCCGCCAGCCCCCTAGACATTCTCCTCCGTCCCGATGAAACCCCGGTTTCCTGGGTCAGTGTTGGGGCGAGTGCTGCTCAGCGGCAGCAGGCCACCCCGAGAGGCCTCGGAATTCCTTTTCAGCCTGTCTCTCTCCTCACAGTCAACCTCCCTCCCACGCACGAGGACCACCGCACCCTCCTGAGGCCGACGGCGCAGGCTGAGCGAGGGGCGGGTGGGGCCGGGCGGCGGGTGTGGGCCGGGCGCCGGGAGGGGCGCGGGCACCGGGAAGCCGGGCCTTCGCCTCGCTGACGCCGCCTCCGCCCCTGTGCCCCCTCCTCCTCCACAGCCCTGGAGTAGCAGGCCCTGGAGTCCGCAGCAGAGGAGAGCTCTCCGCGCCCCCGTCTCCGCCGCTGCGGGGCGCGCTCTCCCAGCGAGGCGCGAGGTCGGACCGAGGTCCCGCTCTTCTGCTTCCTTCCGCCTAGAGTTAGAGCCCACGGGCCCTACTCCTCCACCGAGCTGTCGGAGGGCCACACAGGCCATAAATGTCCCGGTTAACACATGCGCGTGTCAGCCTCTCCTTCCACCACCGCCAGCCACGCTCCGGGGGCCACACCTTCCCCTCCCCTCCCCGGGTTATTCTCAGGCCGGGTTTGTGCGTGCACAGAATGCCCAGTTCTCGGTGCCGCCAGCACACACTGCTTGATGTCAGGATCTCAGGCCCTTCCCATGGCTCCCCAGGCTATAATTAAGGGCCTAGTTTCCCAGGGGCACCAAACAGCTGTGGGGCATGGCCCCTCCTCTCTACACTGCACCCCACTCCATCACCAAGGCCCAGAAGCATGCTGCTGATGCACAGGACAGGGAAAAGCCAGATTTCTCAGGAAGAGTTCCAGCAGCTTCTGCCCCTCACCTGTTCAACCAGAGATGCCCCTTTATGTTCTCCATGTTTCTGAGATGTCTCTCCTACCGCCCTGTGTCTCTCTCAAACATCACCTACAGAAAGCTAAAAATATCTCCCTCTCTAGCCACAAAAAAAATACCTTGTGAAGAAATGATTGCAAAGGGGGCAGGGGTAGGGGTGAGGGGGTGGAGAGGTGGGAGCCAGAGAGAATGCGTCTTCTAAGTCCTCTCACTAGCAGGGCCTGAGCCTCAGGCCCCACCCAGCCAAGATGCCCCTCTGGACAGAGACTCTTGGTGTTGTTCAGAAATGGTGATGGCAGATGCCAGGCTTGGGGTAGAGTTCGGGCAGGGAAGGAAAGACCCACTAGAGAGATTGCCTAGAAATTTTCAAGACAGTCTTCCTGGAGAGGTTGAGTTAGGGTGGTAGGTAGAGAAGACCACCCAGAATGATGGTTATAATACTTCTGCTATAATCCTACATTTGCCAAGATTCACTACACCCTTAGTTTGCCCATCGTAAAAAAAGGACTTGAAGTAGAAAACTACAGTTTTCCAAACCATTTTATTAGTATCAGAGCCCTTTCTTTAAATGCAAACTTACATGGTTGGTCAACATATTCTTTAAAATAGCAATACAGTGTAAGTAGATATCAGTTCAAAAGCTATATCCTCTCTCCCCCCAAATTTCTACACACTTAAAATAATACCTTATTTAAATACTACTTGGATTACAGAGGCCATTCAAATGCAAACCATCAAAGAGTATCAAATGACAGTGAGAACATTCTGAGGAAGCCTGTGCGATATGACCAAAGACTCACTCGGCTCGGAAATGACAGCCTTCAATGCTTAAACGCATTGAAAATAACAGAAGAGTTCACAATGAGCTAAATAAGCTCCCTCTCAAGAAATGAGAAAAAGTCCACAAAACAAATCAAAGGAAAAAAAAAGGCAAGAATTAAGAAAGGAGAAGACAGAAATTAAAGCAATGTAAAACAAAATTAATAAAACTTAAAACTGGTACTTTGAGAAAGATGTGCTAGACAAGGGTGATGAGAGACAGAAGAGATTAATATAAAAGACAAATAAGAAACTAGTCTGGGTGAAGCAGAGGGTCTGACTTGTGTTAGATGCTTAAACACATATTAAGCATTTGGGGGTGTGTGGCATGCTCTGTGGCTCATGCCCCAGCAGCCACCCCACTCTCCTCTTCCAAGATGGCAGACATTGCCTTCCACTAAAGAAGCGGAAAATGCCAAGTACTCTCTTTCCCAACCTGCTTTGTGGTTGTATGTGGTCATGTGACCAATCCTGGCCAACGAAGGAAGGAGAGCCAATGTCTGCCCGCTGACTCCACCCTACCTGAGCAGGGCATCTAAAAGAGCTTTAAATGGAATTTAAAAGCTGCTCCCTTGATCAGTTGTCTCCGTTATGTGATCTCCAAGCAATGGCACAGCCAGAAGGGGAGCATGAATTTAAGTCCATACTCTTAACCCCATCACGAGCCAGTCTCAAGACAGGAATAGTGTCCCTATCCTTCCCCACCCCATCAAGTTCACCAGAGTCAGCAACGTATATAGGGCGATAGTCTAGGCATCAGGACTTCTCTTCAGTGGCTGGAAAGGGAGGCTGGACTTAAAAGATAATCGAGAGACAGGAATATGTAAGAGTAGCTTGTATGGATAGAAATTTATTTATTCCTCACATAAAAAACATCCAGAAGCAGATTGTCCAGAGCTTGAGTGGTGACCCCAGAAACACTAGGAGATCCCAGAGTTTGTCATTAAGGACACAGCTCTTTCTATGCTTCTGCTCCATCATCCTAATCGCAGGCTCCCATACTCTCAAATTACCTCATGACCGAAGATGGCTGCTGGCGCTACAGCTGCCTCATCATCCAGGCTTCAGACAGAATGGGATAGAAGGCAGAAACAGCCCCAAACCAGTATATGGATGGTGCCCCTTTTAACACTTTGTGTGCTGATGCCCTTTAAATTTACCAGCCCTTGGGGGCCGGCCATTTTCTCTGCCACCACATGAATGGTATAAGAATTCAATAATACACACACAACTGCTGAACTACTGGATATATTTTAATGAGCTTTTAAATTCATAGAGATTAAAGCTTCTAGACTGAGTACGATCAAAGAAATAGCTCCTAATAGTTCCAAATAAATCCACCGTGGTGTGAAAAACCAGAGACTAGATGAACACGTATTAATACGTGAGCGGCCACCTGATACTAGTGACAAAAAACCTGTACTAATACGTGAATGGACGACAAAGTGTTAAGGACCCCTTCCCCAAAGTCCCAGCCTACAACTGCCACTTAAATCTGATTGGCCAGTTCTTAGTCACATGGTCACTGTAGTTTCAAGGGAGTCTGGGAAATGTAGTCATTTTCCCTGGCTACCTGCTGCCTCCAGTAACATCAGGGTCCTGATAATCAAGTAAAACAAGAAGAATGAATGCCAGGTGAGCAGCTGGCAGGTTCTGCCATGCTAGATCTTGGAACGCCTGCCTCCCAAACTGGACAAAATGGCCTTTCTCAGCTAAGCCCAAAGGGCAAGCGCCACAGCGTAAGTGGAAAGGTTTGGGAGAGACTAGGGTTGTGTTCATTTGGTGCTTGCTTTGTGCCATACAGAACTAGGCCAGCTGGAGGGGCCGACGGAGGGAAGACAGGGCAGGCAGCTCAGATTTCTAGGGCAGGCCAGATCCCATGTCCTGAAGGTGTGGAGGCTCAGATGTCCCCAGGACCAGCCTCCTGTCCCTCGGGGCATCTCTGGGCTCCCCGAGTCCTCCAGCACAGTCCCTCCCCTTCTTTAAACAGTCCAGGGGAGATCAACAATAACCCCAAGTAACAATAGTGCTGATAACGCTGGCATTGACTGTATCCTTGGCACGGATTATGGCGACAACCCATCAGAGCAGTGACTGCCAGGTCCCCCATTTTACAGGTGGGGAAACTGAGCTGAAAACCTTCTCCAGGCCCCGCAGTTCCCACAGCTGACGGTGAGTTCCCTTCTTTCTGCAGCAGGGCTGAGTACCCCACTCCAGGGACCGTTGAAAAGGTTGACCGAGTCAATATAAGAAAAGAATCTAATGCTTAAGTGCTTGATAAGTGTTCTGTTCTCCCCACAAAAGTGTTCATTTTGGCAACAGGCAGATGGAGAGGCCAAAAATAACCTTTTTTTTTTTTTTTTTTTTTTTGGTGAGGCCTTCTTCCTGGACTCGCCCTGCTCCGCAGGTGTGCCTCATTTTGTGTGACACGTGGTGCGCTTGAATTTGTTGCCCCTGGAATTGGCTCCCAAAAGGAAATAAGAATCTCGATACTGATCATCACAGTTTCAAGGTTCTTCGTGCTGACCCCCAGACTTGCTCCTCACAGCATCCCTTTAAACGCCGGCCACCTCTCCCCAATTCCAAACGGTTTGCTAAAAAACACACGCCCCAGGTTCCTGATAATCTATGTCACCTGGAGCTGAGATTTTTAGATAAACAACCTGGATGCTTTTTGTCCGTTGGGAAGTCAGGGGGCCCAGAAGCAGGGGCTGTTTCACAGAAAAAGGGAAAGTGGGCCCAAAGTTCTGGCGACTTGCCCAGAGTTACTCAGCCAGGAAGGGACAGGATCAGGAATTGGCCCAAAGAGGGACAGGAACCGGCCCAGGATCGCACAGCACAGAGGGCTAAGACTGGGCCCCACCCGCTGCCCCAGGAGGTTGATCGTGGCTCCCCACAAAGCCACAAAACCCACATGGTGCTTGGGACACCTGGATTCCACTAGACTTGGGGGGTTCTATCACACAGGGCCCCCCGAGGGCAGCCTCTGCTTCTCTCTGCCCTCATTCCTCCTCCTCTCCCCCAGATGCCTTTTCTCAAGTGGCCTTTCAGGCAGTGGGGAGGGCAGGGGGTGAGTGGATGACCTTGAGGCCAGAACACAATGGCCCAGTCACCGTCTGGAGCTCTGCCAGGGAAGGGAAGGAAACCTGCCCTGTTTTTCTCCCCTGGGCTGGAATGTTGATTCAGGATGGAGAGACTGGAGGAGAGAGGGACAGAGGGGGGAAGAGGAGGGAGAGAGAGGAGGAGAGAGAAGAAAGAAGAAAAGGAAGAGAAGGAAGGGCAATGCCTGGCACCAGGGTGCCAAGGTCAGACTTTGGGAACCAAGCAGGGAGTCTGCTCAGCTCCAGCCCTCCTGACACGTGCGGCAGAGTCCAGAGCAGGCATCTTTGGCCCCTGAGATTGCACAGGACCATGGCAGCCGGAGTCTCAACTGTGTCACTAGGAACAGACCCAAGAGCTCCCTGAGTCCCCACCATGACCTTCAGAAGTGGGTGTCAGCCCACCCATTCCTCAGAAGGGGAAATGGAGGTCCCTAGAGGTAAAGTCACATTTCTGGAATCATCTTCCACTGGAATCACTGTCCATAGCCTTCTCTTACCCCACTCTGGCCTCCCCACTATTGTTGAAACAAACCAGGTAACTCCTGCCTCAGGGCCTTTGCACTGGTCTTTCCTCCAGGAGGAATGAGGAGTGTTGTTCCCCCAGACCCCTGTCTCACTCCATTCAGTGTCTTTCCAAATGCCCCCTCCTCGGAACACTCAGCGCTGCCTGCCTTTGTTCTTCATTTTGTATTACATGTTTCTTTCCTCATTTGTCCGTGATTTCTCTTCTCTGCCAGAGAGTGGGCTCCACAGGGCAGGAATTTTTTCTCCTTTGTTCACCAAAGTGTGTTTATCTCCTAAAACAGTGCTTGGCACGCAATAGGTGCTCAATAAATAGTAACAACAGTAATAGGATAAGGAGGCTTGTCCTACCAGATAGACATACTGTAGAGCTATTGTATTAGTTATCTATGTGTAACAAGTTACCCCAAAATTCTGTTTCTTTTTTTTTAAGATTTATTTATGCATGCATGCAATCTGGGGTGTAGGCCAGAGGTGTGGAGGGTGAGAGGATTCACCAGAGACAGAGTGGGGAGCAGAACAGGCAGATCAACTGAAATCCACTGCTGAGGGGAGCAGCGGGCGAGACAGGAGGGGTCTGCTGTGCCATGTGGGAAGCTCCCCGGCCAGGGATCGAACTCGTGTTGCAGTGACTGAGGACAGCTTCATAGGCTGAGACTTAACGCCTTGGGCCAGCAGGGAGGCCCCAAAATTCTGTTTCTTTAAGTCAAGAAATGAATTGGAGAGAGGCTTAGCTGGACTCCCTGGCTCGGGGCCTCTCAAGAGGCTGATGGGGTTACAGTCACCTGAAGGTTTCCCGGTGGAGGCGGAGAGAGGAGGGGGACAGCGATCAGGCAGGGCCTTGGGGGCCACAACGAGGACTCTGACTGTCACCCCAGTGAGTTGGGAGCCATGGGAGGACTCTGAGCAGAGGCCGAAAGGCTGTGCCTTGGGTCGAACACGGTCCCGCTGGCCACATGTTAGAAGAGACGGTTGGGGCTGCAACGCGAGAGCAGGAGCCCAGGAAGGAGGCAGCTCTGAGGCCAGGACATGCTGGCGGCGGAAATGGGGACAGACTCTCAAGGTGGAGCCACCGGCGTTTGCTGGTGAACTGGAGGTGATGCAGGAAAGAGGGGAGCAAGGGATCTCCAGACTTCAGGCCAAGGGAGCTGCCGTTCACGCGACGAGGCAGAGGCGCTGATGGGACCCGTGTTCTCGGGAGACCGGCTGACAGGGAGGCGCCCTCGGACCCCACGGCACACAGGCTCCAGGAGGGAAGTTGGCACAAGTTGTGGACTGTGGTTTTCACCCACCTCCCAGGGGCCCTCTCTTCTCCCCCCACTTCCCCTCACGCCCGGGTGGAGCCGGTCTTGTTTGTCTCCCTGTCCCCATCCGTTTTATGATGGGGAAGGCTGGTTTTCCCCTAACCCAGCAGGCACCTCTTCCCTCTGCCTGTCCCTGACCCTCCCACGTTGGGAAGCCCCGCGGCTTCCTCAGTGTCCCGGCAGGACGGGCCCCTTACCACCCATTCATCCAGCCAGATGGGCCCAGAAGGGGAAGTGGGTCACCCGCAGTCACCCGCCTGCGGTCAGGACTTCGGGGTTCTGGCTCCTCCATGCCCCACCATAGCCCTGGGAGCCAGAGGCAGAGCTGCTGATCCTTTCCACATTTCACACGAGAAAACAGGGAGCCCCAGTTGTCTCATGTGAGTCTCTGCACTCACCCGAGACCCTCCGAGAATGTGGGAGTCGGGATTTCAACCCAGGCCCCAGCAGAAGGACATCTGTGTCGCAGGCTCTCAAAAGCAAATGGTGAACAGACGCATCTCTGTCCTCCCCACGGGGAAACGGACCGTCTCACCTGGACAGTAACAACAGTGGTCAGGACTGAGATGGGGGAGACCAGGAGGCTGGGTGGGGTGATGCCTGACCCAACTGGGGGCCAGGGAGGGCTTCCTGGAGGCGGGGACAGCTCACTAGATCTAGAAGATGAACAGAAGTTACTGGGTGCCAATGTTTCAGGGAGAAGGAACAGAATTTGCAAAGGCCTGGGATTAAGAGAGGATCTGGGGTTCTAAATCTGACACTGTCCTTCCACTGATTAAACTCTCCTCTGGCCCCCCTGGAAAACTCTTGAGCCTGGCATTTATTCATTCGTGCAGGCAAAATCCCCTGGAGTATGTGGCTAGTGTCAGGTCCTGTAGGGACATAACTGTGCCCACCACAGACGGGAGGTCCGTGACCCTGACCTGGGGTATCAGGGAGGGCCTCCTGGAGGAGGAGGCATCTATGCTAAGATCTAAATGAGGAATAAGAGAGATGCCATGGAAGAGGCAGGGAAGGGTGTTCCCGGCAGAGGGAACAGCCTATGCAAAGGCCTGAAAGCAAGCTCTGAGCATGACAAGCTCCAGAAACTGCTCCTCACCCAGCTGAAGCTGGAGCAGCCAGCCTGGTGGCTGTGGGTCGCCCCCCCCCCCCAGTCACTGGGGAAGCAGTAAGCAGAGGCAGAGGAGGCTCTTCCTGGCCGCTGCCACATGGAAGGTGAACAGAGGGAAGTCGCAGACTCACCTGTGGGTTTTCTTTCGAGGCAGGGGGCTGTTTGGTCTACTGGGGGCTCCGCTCTCCTTCAACTGGAGGGCAGGCTTGGCCCAAAGCAACCACTAGGTGGCGCCATCACACCGCCAGCCGGGAAGGGAAGGTCAGGCCCGAAAAGAAATCCTTTTGCCCCGGGTCCCTTGGTCCTGGCCCCCTCAAGCACTGCGGCTTGCTAACATGGGATTTCCAGTACACCAGGGCTGTTCAGATTCTGGAGTTCAGGAAAGAGCCGGCCAAACTGCAGCAGACATGTTCTGTTGGTTGTCTGTCTACACGCGGGACACTCAGGCTGGAGAGGAGCACCTTGCCTCCCCCTTCAAGCAGGCAGAGCTTCCTTCCCCGGCAGACTGCAGCCTCGCCTCCCCGTCAGATTAGACATGCATCACCTCACGCTCAGCTGTGCCCGCCTGACCCCCGCCAGCACACTCGAAATCCAGCCTCAGCCAGACTCCAGCCACGGAGCTGGGCTGGAGCTCATGTCCCCTGGGAAATGCTGGCTTCTTCACCAGACTTGGTGAGGGGTCCTGATCTTCCTCACTGGGCTGGAGCGCCTGGTCTCCCCTCCTCAGATTAGGGGAACCTTTGTCCATCAGACCAGAGAAGAAGCCCGGCCCCCACCACCGCTGTCACTGCAGCGCAACGCTCGGGCTTTTTCCTGTGGACACTGGGGATCCATAGAGGCTTGGGAGTGAGGGTCAGAATTGAACATTGGAAAAAACCCCTCTGGCTGTGGTGGGGACCAGCTCCTGGCCTGCAGAGCACCCGGCTGTGCTGCTAGAGAGCAGGTGGCTGGGTTGCGGGGGAGGGGGGGGAACCTCCTTCTGTGCATGGAAGGAACTGCATACCCACCTCACTGAGGGGGGAAACTGAGGCACAGAGCCATGGAGCTGCATGGCCCTGTGGAGCTGCAGGGAAAACAGCTTGCCCCTTCCCCCTTCTCTGCACCTGCCCGCCATCCTCCCCACACACCCCGGGTAACTCCCCTGGCAAGGAGAGTAGGGGAATTCTGCCACTGTCCTTTGCACTGCCAGCCTTTATCTGCCAGGGCTGTGGAAAAGGGTTAAAGTACAGATCAGGGCTTGGGGCTCAGAGCTGGTAGGGAGAAGCTGCCAGCCTTCCCCGGCACTCTCCAAGGTGGAGCCCTCACCACTTAGAGGGTGGGGGATGGGCAGGGCCATAGAAGAAAGTGGGGCTGGGGCGTGGGGTCGAATTTCTCCACTCAGATCCTCACCGCTGGGCCTCAGATTGGACACTGCACCACCTCTCCCAGCCTCAGTTTCCCTAGCTAAAAAAGGGATCCCTTACTGGGTGGGTGTGAAGGCTTGCGTGAGATACCTTGGGGATCTTGGTTGGTGGTGCCCCAGGAAGGAATTGCATGTGCGAATTTACCCGCTTCACTCCTTTGCTTCTCCTACTCTCCTAACCCAGCCACCTGCTCTCTAACAGCACAGCTGGGTGCTCTGCACGCCAAGACCTGTCCCCACCACAGCCAGAGGGGTTTTTTTCCAATGTCCAATCCTGACCTTCACTCCCAACCTTCTATGGCTCCCCAGTGTCCACAGGAGAAAGCCCGAGCGAGCGTTCGCTGCAGTGACAGCGGGGTGGCCAACCACTGCTGTCTCCACCCTCCTTTCTGTTTCTCTAATGGATCCCTCAACACTTCCCCACCTGCTTCAGGTCTTGGGGAAAACATCAGGGCCCCAGGGGTGTCTTCCTGGTCTCTGCAAATCAAGGCTGGCCCTCTCCTTGGCCCTCCTCCTGGCCATCTGTGCACCTCTCCGGGGCCATGAAATCAAGGCATCTCGGGGTGCCCAGCTACTTCTTGTGTCTCAGCTGGTTTCCCCATCACAGCATGGACAGCTTGCGGCGCCTCCGCACCGGGCTCCCGGCCCCTGGTCTGGACCCCCACAGCCAGCTGGGGACACAAGCAAACCTCGGCCAGATCCATCCCTCCCACAGCTCCTGTCTCCCTCTGAGTAAAAGCTGATGTCCCTGGGGTGACCCACAGGAGCCAAGCGATCTCTACACACCACCCTGCTCACCGCCCCAGTCTCGCGCTCTCCTCCTGGCTGGCTCTACCCCAGCCACAGCCTCAAACAGCCAATACAAACCACCACAGGGCCTTTGCACTGGCTGTTCCCTCAGCCTGGAATGCTTTCGATGTATGTCCACTCGGCTCCTTCTCGCACCTCCTTCCAGCCTTGACCCCCATAGTGGGGCCTCTTTTGGCCACTGGATTTAAGAAACACTTTAAGCCACACCTGCCCCCTCCCGCCCTGTCTCTTGCCATGTCCATTTCCCTGCACAGCAGACGCCTCCTGCCTGCTGCAAGAACCTCGTGTTGATGCCCAGACCAGGCTCTGCTCCCCAGGGCCTCATCTGCACAGGCCTGAAATACCTGTTGACATTGGGATGGGGTCAGCGTGTTCCTCGTGCGCAGGCAAAGCTTCTCTGGGTTTCAAAGTCCAAAAAGCACAAAATGGAAGGGAGAAGTCACCACCCCCTCCGGCCCCCCCATCCCTTCTCCCCCTCCCCGGTCCTGTTCCCTGGTCTAAGTGTCTGCTCTTAACAGTTTCTTGTGTTTTATTCCAAATACAGTCTAAGCCCAGATAAGAAAATGCCTCCACACATCCGCCGCGCCACGCTTTACACGAATGCCCTCACCCTGACGCTCTCCTGCCTTCTCCTGCTACCCCGGGAGGTCACACCGCAGCACCCCGGAAGTGCTTCCTCCTTTTTTTTTGTATCTGCTGCATGTGAGCACCGGGCAGAGCGCTGGCTGCGAGGATTCTTTTTCAGGAACCGTGTGGCTTGGTGGCCAGAGCGCCCAGGCCCATCTCACCTCCGAGCTCGGCGCCAGAGCCCTGTGGGAATGCAACACAGAGCAAGAGCCCCCCAGGAACACAGCGCGCCCAGTTCCCAAGAGGCTGCAGATCCCCTTCCCCGGGGGACCCAAACGCTTCACCTTTGGGTGTGTCCCCAAAGGAAACGAAAACCTCTGGCCACACCACACCTGCCTGTGCACGCGCCAGTAGCTGTGCTCCTGATGGCCAACAGCTGGACAGAACCCAGCTGTCCTTGCGTGCGGGGGTGAGGGGCAAGCTGGGGGCCAGGCCCTCTGAGGGCCACAGGGCAGACCCCAGGGCAGGGGCAGCGGCGAACCCGCACGGCTGAGAGAAGGAAGCTGGAGCCTGAAGGCCTTTGTTCTGAGACGTTCTGGAAGAGGCCAAGCAATAGGAGAGAAAACAGATCGGTAGCTGGGAGTGGGCAGGGGCGTCAACCACAAAGGGCACGAGGGGATTTTGAGGGTGCTGGAAATTATCTGGTCGCGGCTGCCCCCCTGCATGCGTGTCACGAGCTCAAAGAACACCAAGAAGCGTGGCTTTTACTATAAGCATATTTGTTAGTATTTTTTTTTAAGATTTATTTATTTATGTGTACAAGCTGGGGTGTAGGCCAGAGGTGTGGGATGGTGAGAGGATTCACCAGAGACAGAGTGGGGAGCAGAACAGGCAGATCACTGAAGTACACTGCTGAGGGGAGCAGCGGGCGAGACAGGAGAGGTCTGCTGTGCCATGTGGGAAGCTCCCTGACCAGGGATCGAACTCGTGCTGCAGTGGCTCTGGACAGCTTTATAGTGCTGCGCTTAACCCCTTGCCCACCAGGGAGGACTCCTGTTAGTATTTTTTAAAGACCACACACTATGAGATACCATTTCTATGCTTTCTGGAAAAGTGAAACTCTGAGGATTAAAAAAAATCCATCAGTGGGTGCCAGGGAGTCAGGGGGTGGGGGGTGGTGAAGGAGGGTTTGACCAGCAAGGGTACAGGGGTAGGTAGTCTAGCTCCACGATGGAATGTTCTCTACCTTGACTGAGATGATTATCAGACTGTAAATTTTATCAGAACACATCCAACTGCACACTTAAAATGGGTGCATTTTATTGCGTTTTTAAATCTCATCTCCTCATCCCCTTCTCCAGCTGTGTGACCTTAGGCAAAGCTCCTAACCTCTCTGTGTTTCCAGTGAAGGGTGGGAGAGATAGAGGAGGAAGGAATCTCACCCAGGTGGGTGCGGAGGACTCAGGCCTCATGTGCACACACAGGGAACACGTCAGAAAAATTACAAACAGAACAAGGGCTTTTGAGCCTTTCAGGGGAACTAGTGACTGCAACCTGCGTCTCAGGAGGGCAGGCCCGGTTGAGCACCACAGGCCTTACCTGAGTCCCTTTGAACTGCCGGACCCTCCTCTGTGGAACTAGAGAGGAGAGTGGAGTCATCCCAGGGTTGGCAATGGGGGCACATTCAGAGCCTGTAAGCAAGTCGTTTCCACTCCTCGATGGGCCTGACAGAACCATTCCTGAGATCAAGGCTGTTCAGAACAGCATTTGAGTATACACAAGCCCCCAGGCTGCCCTCACAGGCTCACATGGAGGGGAGACTAGGTTGGCCACACCTGACCGAGTGTTGGAAATCAAGGAGGGCTTCCTGGAGGAGAATCTGTCGAAGCTGAGACCTGATATGTTTATTGAACACCAAGTGAGTGGCCACATTTGGATCTCAGAAACAGGCGTATTTTTGAGGCTGAGGTGAGAGGGGCATTTGTGGACAGGAAGGAAAGGGGAGAGGCTAATGCTAAAAGCAGGTGTGGGTGGGAGCCGGGCAGTGGGAGATAAGGCAGGCGGGTGGTGGTGCCTAGTGCCAGGCCTCCGTGGCAGGAGTCTGGACTTTCTCCCATTGATGCCCCAGGACCCATCCCTGTGCGCAGGACAGACTGGGAAGGAGAGGAGGCCGGAAGAACTCCCTGGAAGACCGGTAGGGGGAGGAGCTACAAGTCTTACCTCAGTTCCACTAGAGGCTCCCTCTTGGGGGAGGAGGGGTTACCTCCCCCATCAGATTAGAAACTGAACCTCTAACCCTGAGCTAGCAGGCCTTTGCCAGTGGAGTTTCCTGGTTACCAAAACCTTAAGATAGGGAGTCTTAGGTTTGCCAAGGGTGCATTTTTTTCGTTCTTTTGTTCCTAAGACACTCAAATCTGATACTTCTGCATTTCTTAAATTCTATTAGTCTTGGCTCCTAAAGTTCTGCAGTTACAAGGGTGTTTTTTTTTTTATCCTTTAAGCCCTTGTTTTGATTTGTTTGCTTTAATCTGCAAAAAGTTGTATTTTTCCTTTGTGATTTCAGACAGCCCCCATAGATCTGTGTATATGCATTTCCCCACCACCATCCTGTGTCCCCTGTCCCTTTCCTGCTCCTTCCCTCTTAACCTCAGAGCCCACCAGATGTTTATGGAGGCCCACTGGTTTTGGGTTTTTTTAAGATTTATTTATTTATGCATACAAGAGCTGGGGTGTAGGCCCAAGGTGTGGGAAGGTGAGGGGACTCACCAGAGACAAAGTGGGGAGCAGAACAGGCGGATCCACTGAAATACTGCTGAGGGGATCCCCACTGCTGAGGGGAGCAGCTGGTGAGGCAGGAGAGGCCTGCTGCGCCATGTGGGAATCTCCCTGGCTAGGGATTGAACTCATGCTGCAGTGGCTCTGGACAGCTTCATAGTGCTGCGCTTAACCTGTTGAACCACCAGGGAGGCCCTATTTTTAGTTTTTTAAAGGTAGAGCCAGGTAGCTTTCCATAATGGTTGTCCCTGTTGCATTCCCACCAACAGTGTAATAGGGTTCTTTTTCTCTGCCTCTTCTCCACCACCAGCAATGCATAACATTGCTGCCCATATTAAAACCCCCTTGTTGGGGGCCTTCCTTTTTTAAAAAAAGATTTATTTATTTATGCATACAAGCTGGGGTGTAGATCAGAAGTGGGGGGGGTGAGGGGATTCACCAGAGACAGAGTGGGGAGCAGAACAGGCAGATCACTGAAGTACACTGCTGAGGGGAGCAGCGGGCGGGGCAAGAGAGGTCTGCTGCGCCATGCGGGAAGCTCCCTGGCTGGGGATCGAACTTGTGCTGCAGGGGCTGCAGATAGCCTCATAGTGCTGCGCTTAACCTGGTGCACCACCAGGGAGGCTCCTGGGGGTCTTCTTTTTTTTTAAAGATTTATTTTTTTATTTATACATACAAGCTGGGGTACAAGCCAGAGCTGTGGGGCGGCGAGAGGGTTCACCAGAGACAGAGTGGGGAGCAGAACAGGCAGATCAGAAATACACTGCTGAGGGGAGCAGCGGGCGAGGCAGGAGAGGTCTGCCGCACCATGTGGGATTCTCCCCGGCCGGGCGTTGAACTCGCGTCGCCGCTGCCGACAGCTCCACAGCGCAGCTTTACCGCTGCGCCACCGGGGAGGCCAGGTCTTCTTAATATGTACCATTTTCATATGCATGCGATGGCATCTTGCTGTGGTTTTAATCTTCATCGCTCTTTTTATGAGCAACAGTGAACATTTTTTCATGTCCTTTGGCCTTCTGGTCTCCCTCTTCAGTGAACTTTCTATTCCTATCTACTGCCCATTTATTATTATTTGTTTTTTTCACTGTTGAATCATGAGTTTTTTAATATCATGCTTGAATATTAATCCCTTATCAGCTATGCCTTGTGTAAATATTTTCTTTTTAAAAAATATTTATTTATTTATGCATGCAGGAGTTAGGGTATAGGCCACAGGTGTGGGGGGGGGGGGGAGGTGAGAGGATTCATCAGAGCCAGAGTGGGGAGCCCTCCTTTACTTCGTAATGTACTTCTTAGTATATAAAATCCCTTAGTGCTCTGACCCACCATAAAATCCTAGAGGGTATGAGAAGACAAATAGGGCAGGTGTACAGCCACACGGATGGAAGTTATTAGACGTGTGAAATGCAGAATAAAACATAAAAACACGAACCAACATTTGCAAGAACTTCCAAATTCCATACATGTCCAAAACCAGCCATTTCTGTCTCTGCAGCTAAATCCAGCGTGAGTTTTCTAAAAGGACTGACTAATGTCTGAAGGGGCTGAGGCCAGGCAGGCAAAGGAAATGCGGAAGACCTACAACAAAGGCTAATCTACAAAAACAAATCCTTCCCCAAAGGACACGCTTACTATAAACTCAAGAGAATGAGGATGAGTGAAGATTTCATCGTCTAAACAACACCATCTGCTGACTCTCATCTTCCCTGTATCCTTCCAATTTTAGTACTTACGTCTAAATTTAGTGTATTTCCAATCCCTATGTAGGATGAGTTTGCACAAGGACAGATCACCTGACCGTGCATTGCCCAGAACAGATCCCTGACATGAAGAAACACGGGGCTGTGCACGTAGAACTCATTTCGTCCTGTCCCAACCCTGTGAGTTAGACCCGTATTATCCCCGTTACACAATGGAGGAAACTGAGGCACAGAATGCTGGAATCCTTTTTCCTAAAAGCGTGGGACTTCCAAAACCTTTGCCTCTACAAGCCAAGGGTTCTGCAAGGTTTGATTCTCAGAGTTCCGGTCTGGTTGCACTCAGGAGGGCAAAGGACAGGGGAAAGGTGCTTGACCTGGTTATTGAGCCAGGAAATGCAAATGAGAACCACGTGAGATTCGCGCGCTAGCATAAACACGCTCATGCGCGCACTTACCGCACGTGCGCGTGCACGCTCACATGCTGGGATGACTCAGACTTTGAAAGTCAGGTAAGGACCCCCCTGGCAAGGCTATGGGACAAGTGGAACTCTCAGCTTGCACTGGAGATAGTGAAAGGGGGAGCAACCGCGGGCGTTGGGGTGGGGGCGGAAACTGGCCTCCTCTTCTACCTCTGTGTGGAGGCAAACTCTGCCCTGACAATCACTGTCTTGGATAAGGCAGAAAAATGGGTGCCAGGGCTCCAGGACAAGGCATGGGTCAAAAAACAGACACTAAAAAGAATACACACACGCTGTGGGAAAAAGCAGTCAGAGGGCCTCCCTGGTGGTCCAAGGGGTTAAGTGCAGCACTGTGAGGCTATCTGCAGCCACTGCAGCACAAGTTCAATACCCAGCCAGGGAGCTTCCCACATGGTGCAGCAGACCTCTCCTGCCTCACTCGTTGCTCCCCTCAGCAGTGTTATTTCAGTGGATCTGCCTGTTCTGCTCCCCACTCTGTCTCTGGTGAGTCCCCTCACCTTCCCACACCTCTGGCCTGTACCCTAGCTCTTGTATGCATAAATAAAAAAATAGATAATTTTTTTTTAAAGATTTATTAAATTATACATACAAGCTGGGGTACAGGCCAGAGGCATGGGGCGGCGAGAGGGTTCACCAGAGACAGAGTGGGGAGCAGAACAGGCAGATCAGAAATACACTGCTGAGGGGAGCAGCGGGCGAGGCAGGAGAGGTCTGCCGCACCATGTGGGATTCTCCCCAGCCGGGCGTCGAACTTGCATCTCGTGCTGCCGACAGCTCCACAGCGCAGCGCTCAACCGCTGCGCCACCAGGGAGGCCCTAGATAATTTTTTTTTTAAAGTCAGAAACGAGACACCCGGGAGCCCTTCCCCTGGAGGCTAGCTTGCTCCATTGTGGCATATCCACATTAGAGAATAGGGTACAGCAACGAAAATGAAGGCACCCCAAGAGACAGGAAGATGAAGGTGCCTACCAGGCATTACCATTGAATGCAGGAAGCCAGATGCAGGAGGTTGCCTGTAAGATTTCCTTTCCTGAACGCAGCTCTCTGCCAGCCTGTGACTACACAGGTGTGTCCATTCAAGCCCTTTCCCTTGGCAAAGCAGTGGGGGTAGCTCCCCGCCCACCTGCGATTGTGCAGGGGCCTCTTTCTTTCTCCTTTTCCTAATAAACCTGTCATTTTTTTTCAAGATTTATTTACTTATGCATACAATAACTGGGGTGTAGGCCAGAGGTGTGGGATGGTGAGAGGATTCACCGGAGACAGAGCAGGGAGCAGAACAGGCAGATTGACTGAAATCCACTGCTGAGGGGAGCAGCGGGCGAGACAGGAGAGGCCTGCTGCACCATGTGGGAAGCTCCCTGGCCGGGGATCGAACTCGTGCTGCAGTGGCTGTCAATAGCTTCATAGGCTGAGACTTAACCCGTTGCACCACCAGAGAGGCCCTAAACCTGTCGTTTTTAAATGTAAAGAAAGAAAGGAAAAGGTTTCCTTACTTCTGGGTACAGCTCTTTTAGAATTGGTCCAGAAAGTATTCTGATTCCCCCTGAGGGCGTGTGGAGGGGACTTGTGTATATTGTGCTGGTCAGGTGTGTATTTATAGGTGGTAAAAATATAAAGGAAAACAATAGAAGCATGTTACTATGGGCTGCCTTGAGATGGGGGGAGGCAGAGGGGTGTGATTTGAAAAAAGGTATCAGGGGACTTAGGAGAAACTGCAACACCCTCTCCTAACTGAGCCATCCCCTTTACAACCATTGCTGAAGTGGAACATGATATTTTATGCAGTTGTCCACTTTATGTTGCATAATTGTAAAATATATATTTTTAGTTCCACGATTCCACATTCCTCTGTTCCTCATAGGGCTTGGTTCTCTGGGGGGCCAGATTCCCTGGCATGGAGGCAGAAAGGCGCAGCAAGAACCACAAGGAGAACATTTGGGATGTGAAACACACCAGGAAATTGATTTTCCCAGAAGTGAGCAAATGTGCTGTGATGGTGACCACAGGCGGCCGGAGGGACAAGTTCAGAGGTGGGTGATGCCCAAAGGGGCAGGCACCAGCCAGCCACCACCTCCACTTCCTGCAAGAGCTCCCCCTTAGTCCATCCCTGACCAGCCAGCCGGTCCAGAGCTCCATGGCACAGCCTCATGCTTGGAAACTGGCAGCTGGGGGCTGCACAGCTGTGCGGCTGCTGCAGAGATGTGCACTGACCGGGCCTGTCCATGGGGTGGGGTCGTGGGGGGGACGCACCCGCCTCACTGTCCAGGGAAGGTGTTGGAGGGGCCCCAGGATGGTGGCTGGGGACAGAGGAGGTGAGTCTAACATGGCCTGGCTCGAATGAGGAAGGGCCTGATGTGACCTTGGCTTTCCCAGGAGCCCTGGGGACTTTTGCATCTGTATTTTTAGGCCCTGGTGGCTGCAGGAGAGGCTGTGGCCTCAGGCTGGGGAGGCTTCACCTCTGCGGGAGAGGCTGGCTTTTCAGGGCTGGTGCTACCCCTTCCTCCCCCCCCCCCCCCCGGGCTCCGCTCTGCCCTAGGGGGCAGGCTTGGGAAAGAGGGCTCCTCATTCACTTGGGGGAGGCTTGCCCCACCCCAGGGAGTAACTAGGCCAATGGGGGAGGCATGGTCCCCCAAGTCCAGGCTCAAGAAGCAAACACTAATCCGGTGGAGGAGGCAGGAGCAGCCCCTCCCAGGCTCAGTCTGCCCTTGAACACCAAGACAAGGAGGAGCTCACCGTGCAGCGCAGGTGCTAGGCCAGTTCCGGCGACATGCTCAGTAGGCCAGTGTGAGAGGAGGCAGAACCAGCCTCACTCTCAGGGAGACTTAAAATGATGTGGACGCAGGCCGTGCTCTTCAGGAAGGCCTGGTCTGGTGTGATACATCCAAATGTCCCCTGCAGGAGGGAGGGGGCAAAACCCTCCCCCTTCATTGAGAACCACTGTCCCAACAGATGAGGCGTGCGTGCGTGCCTGCGTGCGTGCGTGCGTGCGTGCGTGCGTGCCTGCGTGCAGCCCCAGCCACCCCCCCAGGGGAGTTCCAAGCCTGCCGGGGGCAGGGGAGGGAGGCCATTGCCCACTCTTAGAGACAGCTCATCAGTGGGAAATTGCACCCCCTTCTCAGGGACATCCTGACCTGCTAGAGGAGAAAGAGCACCATTCCAACCCAAAAGGCCATGGGGAACACATCCCCCACTCAGAGCACCCCAGTTTGATGGCAGAGCTCTAGTCTGAGGAAGGAGGCACCCCCACCCCGGCCTTTTTTCTTGCACATCTCGCTCCTCTCTTGGGGACCAAATGAGCAGGGCAGGGGGCCCCCCCTCCCCACCTTCACCATGTGGCCTAGAATCAGGGAACTTCTGCAGGAGGACACCACGATTTCCCAGCCCTGGGACTTCCCTTAATTTGTCAGCCCAAGACCAGCAGGGAGGAGACACCCCCCACCCCCCCTCACCCCCC
>PVIJ01012106.1:31899-51489 GCA_004024925.1 Scalopus aquaticus | reverse complement strand
TCCCTGGTGGCGCAGCGGTTAAGCGTTGCGCTGTGGAGCTGTCGACAGCGGCGATGCGAGTTCGACGCCCGGCTGGGGAGAGTCCCACATGGTGCGGCAGACCTCTCCTGCCTCGCCTGCTGCTCCCCTCAGCAGTGTATTTCTGATCTGCCTGTTCTGCTCCCCGCTTTTTCTCTGGTGAACCCTCTCGCCGCCCCACGCCTCTGGTCTGTACCCCAGCTTGTATGTATAAATGGATAAATCTTAAAAAAAAAAAAAAAACCAACTTCAGAGGACTATGGAGAGGATTAAATGAGATTATGCCAGAAAGTTCTTAGCAACATCCTGAGCTGATGGCAAAGGCTCAGTAAAGTTGCCAGTTTCTACCTTCACTGTTCTTAGTTACATGTTACATGCAAAATGCTAGAAGATTAGAAGATGAAAGCTAGACTCTTGATTCATTTCTGCCAAACTCGATCTTTTGTGGTTTTCTGACCCAATCTTGGGCCTGAATGCAGACAGATTTCCCTGCTAGGTTGTGAAATAGATTTATGGATATAGCTCCTTCTTTCTTGGTCTTAGTACTCTCCGTACTTTCTTCATCCTATATCCCTTTTAATTTTTTAAATTCTGCTTTTTAAATAATGTTCCATTCTCTTTCTTATTGAGCTATTATATACATAAAATAAATACACAAATTGTAAAAGTATCAGTTGATGAATTTGACCATATAACTGCAACCAGATTAAATAAGACACAGACTTGTGTTGTTTGCTACGATCTGAATCCTTGAAATGTGGCCAATCTGACCTAAGAAGAGCCATAAACCCAAAATATACATTGGACACCTAAGAAAATAAAAAATGAATGCAAATTATATTATTAATAATTTTATGTTGATTACATGATTATAAATACACGATGTGTAATGTTTTAAATAGATTGCAAAAATTAATTTTACCTGATTTCTCGTTTTAAAATGTGGCTACTGGGCCTCCCTGGTGGTGCAGCGGTTAAGCGTAGAGCTGTCTGCAGCGGCGATGCGAGTTCGATGCCCGGCCCGGGAGAATCCCACATGGTGCGGCAGACCTCTCCTGCCTCACCCGCTGCTCCCCTCAGCAGTGTATTTCTGATCTGCCTGTTCTGCTCCCCGTTCTGTCTCTGGTGAACCCTCTCGCCGCCCCACGCCTCTGGCCTGTACCCCAGCTTGTATGTATAAATAAATAAATCTTTAAAAAATAAAATAAAATAAAATGTGGCTACTGGGCCTCCCTGGTGGCACAAGGTGTTAAGTCTCAGAACTATTAAGCTATCTGCAGCCACTGCAGCATCGAGTTCAATCCCCGGCCAGGGAGCTTCCCATATGGTGCAGCAGACCTCTCCTGTCTAGCCCGCTGCTCCCCTCAGCAGTGTATTTCAGTCAATCCGCCTGTTCTGCTCCCCATTCTGCCTCTGAAGAATCTTATCACCTCACCCCCCTACCCCATATCTCTGGCTTACGCCACAGCTCTTGTATGGAGAAATAAATAAATCTTTTTAAAAATGTGGCTACTAGAAAATTTTAAATTATTTATGTGGTTTCCAGGTGTGGATTGCATCTTTTTTCCACCAAACAGCACTGGTATAGAACATTTCCAGTCTCCAGAAAATTCACTCACTTCCCAGTCAATATTTGTTCCCTTTTCTCCAAAGAAAAACATTTTTAAAAAGATTTATTTATTTATGTATACAAGAGGTAGGGTATAGGCCAGAGCTGTGGGGTGGTGAGAGGATTCACCAGAGACAGAGTGGGGAGTAGAACAGGCAGATCGACAGAAACACACTGCTGAGGGGAGCAGCGGGTGAGACAGGAGAGGTCTGCTGTGCCATGTGTGGGAATCTCCCTGGCCAGGTATCGAACTTGTGCTGCAGTGGCTCTGGATAGCTTCATAGCGCTGTGCTTAACCTGTTGCGCCACCGGGGAGGCCTAATAAACATTATTTTTGATGTCTCTCCCCATATATTAATTTCCAGAACTTCATATAAATCATACTATATACTTTTTTTTTTTTTGCTTCTAGCTTCTTTTGCTCACCATACTGTTATTGAATTTTATTTATGTATGAGTCACTTGTTCCTTTTCAGTTATTTATTTTTAATTGGGGTGATAACAATACTGTATTGTTTCTTTTCATTTCTCTGTAGTATTCTATGGTATAAATATTTCATAGTCTATCCACTCTCCTGTTGATAGACATTTGGATTGTTTTCAATTTCTGACTGTGAAGAAAAATGTTGCTATGTCTGCTCTTGAAAAACTCTTTACTCTTGTTCAAATTATTTTTACTAGGGGGCCTCCCTGGTGGTGTAAGGGGTTAAGTCTCAGCACTATGAAACTATCCACAGCCACTGCAGCACCAGTTGGAACCCTGGCCAGGGAGCTAATCCACATGGTACAGCAGACCTCTCCTGTCTCACCTGCTGCTCCCCTCAGCAGTGTACTTCAGTAGATCTGCCTGTTTTGCTCCCCACTCTGTCTCTGGTGAATCCTCTCACCCCTTACACCTCTGGCCTACCCCAGTTCTTACATGCATAAATAAATGAATCTTTGAAAAAAAAAGAATCCATACAGAAAAAACTATGCCCATACTAACATATAATATGTTCCCCTCCCCCATGTTTTGAGTTCCATGTTAATGGTTTATAGTTTGATGTAAATTCTTTCTGATTTTTTTCCTCCACATGTGGGATCATGTATTATCATTATCAATAAAATTGTCACTTTGGTGGTTCTCTCAGCTGCCCAGTCCCTGGCATGCTGCATAGCTCACGATCCTTGCTCTTCTTGTTCTAAAGTGTCTAGAAGACCCAAAGGAGTAAAGATGTAGAGGTTGTCTCTAAGGAAGGCAAATGCATGGCACTTCTTCCACTACGCTATCTGCCATATCCATCCAGACATCACTAATCAATCACAGCTTTCTATTCTTCCCAGACCTAGCCACTACTAATCAATAAAAAAATTGAAACCAATTTCCCATCTCTGAAATAATCTGACCCCTTTCATTTTTCACATGAGTAAACTAGGGCTCAGAGGGAAAAACTTAACTCCAAGGTCAGAATGAAGTCTCTGACTCCTAACTCTGTCTAGTGCTTTTTCTTACTGCATTTACGGACTCCGAACTATCCCAGGGACCCCTGAAAACCTAGTCTCTAGCGAAAGGGTATTTTGTTCCCCAGACAGGGTACAGAGATGGGACCCTCCCCTTTAGCCTGTCCCTCATCTTTATGCCTTTCTGAGAGTAACCGAAAGCCCCTACAACAGCCTGGCATCCCCTCCCCCACAGCTACCACTGACAGACCTGCGGTTTCTGTTCTCCAGGTCTGCAGTTTCAGTTTCCTAAAATAAACATTTAAAAAAAATAAAAAATAAAGGAGACATGTTCTTAGCGTTTTTGTCTTCAGTCCTAGCATTGTAGAATTATTAATTGAGCCGACTAAATCAAACAGTTAATTACAGCAGAAAGGCAACTTCAGATGCTGAAACTATAAAACTCAGAAAGCAACCCCCTTTCACCACACATCAAACTGACTCTGGCTGTCATTGGAAGCGACAGTGAGAAAGTGAGACAGTCAGCAGCTCTGGACAGACTGTGGGTGTTCTCAGCCGGGCAAGCAGAATATTTAATTCCCTCCCTGCCAGGGCAAGGGAAAAAGTCAGGGGGGGAAGGGACGGGATGTAGTATAATGTTTGAGACAGATAAAGTGGGTTTCTTAGACTGGCCACACACAATTGATAGCTGCTTGACCTCAAGCGTGTCATTTTAGAAGTCTGAGTCTCAGTTTTTTCATCTGTAAAACAGGCATATGAATTGGACCTACTATCTTGGATTATTGCTGTGATTAAAATGATGTGGTTAAAAAGACACATACAAAACTCTCATGTTTGTCCTGGATTCATGATGGCATCCTCCAGCCTTAGCACAGTGGCTGGTTCTAAGTCAGTACTTAATAAACAACTACTGAGCACCTAGTGTAAGACATGGTTCTGAGGAGAGGGATGGTGGTGGAGGAGATTGCCAAGAGGTTTAGCACTGGAACTCTCCTATTAAATTGCTCTCATTCCAGCATGAGACAGTCCAGAATCATCTATAATCATGAGTGGATTGTGTATGCATTAAATAGGCAGAAAACATCATCTAGGGGCTTGTGGTAGACATTTTTGTGTCAGACTTGAGTTCAAATTTCACCTCCCCAACATATTATCATTCTTTTTTTTTAAAGGTTTATTTTAATTTATTTACGCATACAAGAACTGGGGTGCAGAGGATGAAAGGATTCACCAGAGACAGAGTAGGGAGCAGAACAGGCAAGATACACGGAAATACACTGCTGAGGGGAACAGCGGGCGAGACAGGAGAGGTCTGCTGGGCCATGCGGGTTAGCTCCCTGGCCAGGGATGGAACTCATGCTCCAGTGGCTGCCAATAGCTTGATAGTGCTGAGACTTAACCCCCTGTGCCACCACCCGGGAGGCCCCAACATGCTATCATTCTTTTCTTTATTGGCAAGTTTACCTCTCAATGCTTCTTTTCCAGATTTGTAAAATAAGAGCTTACCTCATAGAGTTGTGGTAAGGACTGAATGGGTTTCCTGAAGTAAAGTGTTTAATATAGTGCCAGGAACATAGTAATTGCTCAATAAATCTCAGCCATAACTTTTCCCATTTACTATGTGACTTAATATGTGGACATATAACTTCATAAAGACTTGTTCTCTTGATCAGTAAAATAAAAATACAATTGTTTATACCTTATGAAATGAAAATCATACCTTATGAAATGGGAAATCTCTGAAAAGTGAGTAGCACAGGTCTGGCATATAAAAAGTAATTTGTAGATAAAAATAATAATAAAGGTAAAAACAAAGTGCAATGGGAGAAGAGAGTAAATTCATTTTGATGGGTAAACACTGGAATCAGAGAAAGGTTTATAATTGGTAAGTGATTTTTTTATAGCAACTTTGAGATATAATTCATATATCATACTATTTACCTAAAGTATATAATAGTTTTTAAAGTATATTCACAGAATTATACCATCATCACCATAATCTATTTTAGAACACTATCATCTCTCCAAACAGAAACCTGTACCCATTAGCAGTCACCCTCCTGCCCCATTTCATCTGAGCTCTCCTCCATCCCTCCCTCTAAGCCCTACACAACCACTAATTCATTTCTTACTTCTGAGGATTTGCCTATTGTGGTCATCTCAATAATGTGGGATATAAATCAATCCTCTAATATATGACCTTAATATAATATTTTCAAGATTCATCAGTGTTGTCGCAGGTATCAGTACTACATTCCTTTTTTATGGCCGAATAATATTCCATTATATAGAGCTGATAGACATTTGTCAGCTATGATGATTAATGCTGCTACAAACTTTCATGTATACATTTTTATGCAGTTATTTGTCTCCATTTCTCTTAAGTTTATGCTTAGGTGGGGAATTGCAGGGTTACACAGAAATACATTTAACCTTTTGAGGACCTGCTTTTCCAGAGTTTCCCATAGCACTGCACCATTTACACACCCAGCAGCAATGTATAAAGGCCCAAATTTCTCTTTGAGATTATAGTTATTTCAGTAGTTGTGAAGGTGTATCTCATTGTGGTTTTGAGTTGCACTTCCTTGATGGCTAATGATGTTGGACATCTTTTCATGAGCTTATTTGGCAATGTATATACTTTCTTTGGAGAAGTGTCTATTCTGATCACTTGTCCACTTTCAGTTGGTATTTATCTTGTCATTACTGAGTAACATCTTTAAATATTCTAGATACAAGTCCCTTATCAAATAAATGAGTTGTAAAAATTTCTCTCCTATTCTGCAGGTTATTTTTTGTGCTTTCTTGATGGTGTCCTTTAAGTTTTTAATTTTAATGGTGTTTGATTCATCTAGCCCTCTTTTTATAGTTTTAGCTGTTACATTTTAGTCTTTAATCCATTTTGAGTTGATTTTGTATATGATGTGAGGTAGAGGTACAACTTGATTCTTTTCCATATGGACAGCTAGTTGTCCCAGCAACAGTTGTTAAAGAGATTATTCTTTTTCCATTGAATTGGGTTGTTTACATTATCAAAAAACAATTGATGATAAGTGTGAGGGTTTATTTCCAGATTCTTAATTCTAGTCTACTGATCTATATGTATATCCTATGACAGTACTGCACTGCCTTAAAACTAACTGAATTTGAAGTAGGTCAAATTAACTGGCTCAGGAATGCAGTCACAGGGTTTTCGTGTTTTTTCCATAGTACTCTAGAGTTTTTTTTTTAAAAGACTTATTTTCATTTATTTATGCATACAAGAACTGGGGTGTAGGCCAGAGGTATAGGGGGTAAGAGGATTCACCAGAGACAGAATGGGGAGAACAGGCAGATCTACTGAAATGCACTTCTGAAGGGAGCAGTGAGATAGAAGAGATCTGCTGTACCCACGTGGGTTAGCTCCCTGGCCAGAGAGGAGATAGAACTCATGCTGCAGTGGCTGGCAATAGCTTGATAGTGCTGAGACTTTAACTCTTGTGCTACCACAGAGGCCTCTGCTCTAGAGTTTTTAGGGTGCTTTCATAACATGACTTCAGTTAAGTTTTGCAGCAACTCAGAGTAAAGGAAAACTCAGAAGACTGAGTGGGATATCCCTAGATTCAATCAACCAGAAACAGTGGTGGGTCCAGGACCAACCTGCTTTTTTAACTCTTGATCAAGTGCTCTCATTACTCTGGCCAATCATCTGCTGGTTGAGTCAGAAATTTTTGGAAAGAAAAAAATAGAGAGAAAATTAGGGCAAAAAAAAAGAGGGGGGAGGGTACAAAACAAACTGATTGTAAATGTTTGACTCCTAATCAGCTTATGATAAATTTTCCCTTATACTGCACGAACAACAAATGGGATGTTCTGGGTAATCCAGGGATTTGCTTGGGCATTGCATTTTCAAAGAATGAGAACGCAGTGAAATAGTCTCAATACTAAAACCACATGAACTGTAATTTAACCTTTAGTTTTATTGTTGTCTTTCTAGAAGACTCTTCTGTATATTTGGAGCAGTGTTTCTTCAAGAGAAGCACTAGGAAACTTCCATGGGAAGTCTTCAGCTATCTGTATCATGTGATACAGGTACTTGCTTTAAAATGCAGATTTTAAAGCCCCATGCATCCTACGTCAACTGAAAATCACTGGGTGATTTTTAAATACACATTATGGTTTGAGAACCACTGTTGTAGAACAGTAAAAGTCAAATTATGAATATCAATTATCTTTGCACTCAAGAAATGCAGATGCTCTGCTTACATGCAAGCTCTGGATAATACAAATTAATGTTCCTTTAAGTCTTTGCTAAAACATCGCCCTCCTATGAGAACTGTCCTGATTCAAAATTGCATCATTCCCTCTCCCATGCCTCTCACCCGCCTTATCTCCCTTCCTTCTCCACAGCACTTACCAACATCTAACTGAAGTATCTATCTATCTATCTATCTATCTATCTATCTATCTATCTATCTATCATCCATCCATCCATTCATTTATTTTCTGACTCCTGCCACTGGCAAGCAAGCTTCACAAAGGTAGGTGCTAGGAATACAGCATCTAAGACAGGGTCTGGTAGGTAGCAGATGTTCAATCAATATTTGTGGAATGAACAAATGCGCCAAGTTGCATCTCAGAGCTTGGGTATAATGTCAGTTGCCGGCTGTCTTTCTCAAAAGGCACTTTTTTTTTAAACTATAAAGCAAATTATTCTTCAGTTCTTTGAGTGATGCTCAGTGTGTGTTGTACTAGAGAAAGAGCTGGAACCACATCCTCTAATCTCCTAATTCTGGAGTCTGGGCCGGTTGCTCTAAAGATCATTTTCACTTAATACCGCTGAGATCCTCAATTTACTATGAGGATCATGCATTTGCAGCTGCACTGTCCTGTGAGGGCTACCCCAGAAGGATTCATTGCCCCTATGGTGAACAAAGTGATGGGCACAGCCAGGCTGAGGGGAACCTTCAGAGGGAGGGGACTCCTATAAGTCCACCCCACATGTTACTGTGCTGCAAGCCAGGTAGGGAGAACAAGTAGGTGCCTCCCCCTCTGAGGTCCTGATTGAGGACACTAATAAACGGATCCTATCTCAATCTACTGCTCAGCAAACTTAACGGACTGTGAACAAATAACCCTTATGCATATATGCTAAGCCACCTGGCTAACAGCACCAGCATACAAATCAATGCTCATGGACATTTGGGGCTCCTTCCTTCTTTACACTTCCCCATTGGGCCCATTTTACACCAAGAAGCCTGAAGTTTAGACCTAATACTGCAAGTGCTACCTGCAGCCCCTCATCTGTGTCTCTCCCAGGACACACCTTGATGTTCTAGTTTGTGTGTTGATGGTGAGGCATGTCCTGTGTGGGGTGCCCCCTACCCCTAGCCCAGGATGCTGAGAAACTGGGGTCAAGGAGGGTGATAAAAACAGGAAAAAGCAAGTTTGTTTCTAGTGTTATGCACACAGAGTGTCAGGATATACCTGCTGAGTGCTCCCAGAAGGTCCCCAAGGAAACCATTAACTTGAGTCTCTCACCTCATGTTCTTATAGGTGTGGTGGATGGGGGTGGGGTGGGGAGGGAAGGTATACTAAGAGAGGGATGGGCATTTTCCAGGGGTTGTGGTCAGATCTGCCGCACATGTTAATAAAAGGTGGCTGGCTGGAAGATGGATGACAAGGTGAGCATAAGGGACTGTCATCAAGGGTTGTCACTGGCTTACTGAGGATGGGGGGAGAGGAGGATTGGGAGGTGAGCTGAGAGGGAGAGGCTTATCTGGCACTGCGATCCCGGCAGGGGTGGGGATTTGGGGGGGGGGAGTGGTTGCCTTATCGTCATGCTTTGACCTCATCTTGGCTGATTTCAACTAGAGAATTGAGGAGAGGAGATGGAGATGGAGGTGGAGATGGAGGGATAGAGAACTAACTGCCCCTGGCTCTGGAGGTGATCCAGAATGGATTTTCTCAGGGTCCCTAGGGAGGGGGAGGTGATCCCCAGGAGGCAGATCTCAGAGACCCAGAAGATGGGGCTGTAGGGAGAAGAAAGGAAAAGAGAAGGCATTTGCCTTCGTGGGTAGTAGTCTCAAGAAGAGCTGGATTGAGAGATAGACTCTAAATGCAGTGGGGAGGCAGGTTAGGTTCTCCCAGTTCCATGCCCTCCTCCCTCCCCATAGAACTTTGCAAAAGAAGGCAGTCACTCCCAGGGGAAGGGCTCTAAACCGGGGAGGGGAGCACTAGGAGGCACTGACCTGTCCCCCAGTCTTGGTGGAGAAGGGAGGTGGATTACTGGAACCGGGTTTCTGAATGCAGACAAAGTCAAGAGTGGGGCTTGCAAGAGTGAGCCAGGGAGTGAGAAAAACAGTGGACACTCCACTCTGGGGCGGGAGGGGAGAAGGGAGAGCTGGGGGAGCAGCAAACTGGGAACCCAGGCTTGGGACAGAGGATTGTCTCAACAGATCCTAGAGTCCACAACTGTGGGTATAAGGGATAGCGAAGACTGATACGGTTTCCATGGGGGTGCTGATGGAGGCTCTCCAGTTGGGACATGAGACATTGAGAGGGCTCCCCAAATCCGATATGGACAATGTGGGACTGAAAGGCACTGAGGGAAAGCCCTACATTAGGTTCAGAGGAAAGTGGGGGCTCCGAGGGCGGCTTCTCCCTCCGACTGAGTGAATGAAGGGATTCTCACCAGTTGGAACGTGATGGGGGCTGGGGAGCACTGGGGTTATCTCCCTCCCGACCCAGAGAGATTGGGGCTCTCTTAAATTCTGGATAGCGGAGAGCTGAGAGGGAGGACTGGGGGGGCCCCCGATCGGGAACCGAGCTACCTTGAAGGCACCGGGAAGCGCTTCATTCCGGGAGGGCGTTCCCGCGGCCCGGCGCTGGGTTGGGTGGGGGTGCGGCCGCGCCCTGGTCCCGGCCCTCAACGGGATTCGGGGTCTCTCAGCCCTCGGGGACCCGGGAGCCCGGCGGGAGCGGGGTCCGGGCGCCGCCGCCTCCACCGGCGCCCGGGCGCGCGGGCGAGCGCGGGGCTTTATGCGCGCAGGGCGGCGGGGGGAGGAGCCGGCAGGTCGGCCCCCGGCGGGCCCTCCCCTCGGCCGTCCCCGCCCGCCCGCCCGAGCGGGGTCGGGGGAGGGGGCAGCATGGCCTGTCCGTCCGGCCCCCTTCGCCGCGCTCCTCATCTGCCCCGCGCCGAGCGCTGCCGCCGCCGCCGCCGCCGCCGCCGCTCCGCTGCCCGCGCCGCCCGCGGCTCCCGATGGAGACTGACGCGCCCCAGCCCGGCCTCGCCTCCCCGGACTCGCCGCACGACCCCTGGTACGGCCCGGCCCGGCCCGACCCGACCTGCCCAGCCCGCGCTCGCCCCGGCCCCGCCAACATGGCCGATCCGGGTCGGGCCGGGCCTCCCCGGGGCCCGGGCCCGCGCCCCCTGCGCCCTGGCGCCCGGCGCTCACGCGGGCCCTTTGTGTTTCTCCTCCTCCCGCAGCAAGATGTTCATCGGGGGACTCAGTTGGCAGACTACGCAGGGTGAGCGAGCCCGGGAGCGCCCGCCGGCCTGGCAGGGCACCCTCGAACCCCCGGGGCCCCGGAACCGGACACCCCAACCCGGCCCTGCGCCCTGCTGACCCCGGGCGCCCCCGCGCCCTCTTTCGCGCCCCGCCCGGGGACCCTGAGAGCGCAGGGCGATCGGCGAGCGCGCACGGCCCAGCGGGTGGAGGGGACGAGATGAGGGGTTCAGGGGGCATCCGGGGGTGGGCTGGGCCCCCGGGACCCGCCAGCGGCAGCGCCAACTCCGCTCGCACCTGCGGCTCAAACTTTTGTGAGGCGGCTCCCGGAGCGGCGGGAACCCGGCCGGAGCAGTCCCCCCTCCAGCCCAGCTCGGCCCTCGGCTTCCTGGGGCCCGGGTGGGCGCCAGGAGGCTCCACGGGAGCCGGGTGAGGGCGGTGGGGGGGGAGCAGTGGAGAGCGCGCTGGCAGCTTGGCGCGGGGGCGGCCCGGCCGCGCGGGGGTCACCGGGGGCAGAGGACCAGGGAGGGGGGAAGGGCGCGGGGCCCGAGCTGGTCCGAAGGCGGGTGTGTGGTTACAGAAGGGCTGCGCGAATACTTCGGCCAGTTCGGGGAGGTGAAGGAGTGTCTGGTGATGCGGGACCCCCTGACCAAGAGATCCAGGTGAGCCCCTCACCCCCTCCTCCTGCTCCGGGCTCGCCCCCCTCCACCGCCACTCACTGCCTTGTAACCATCTGCCTCTCCCTCACTACGGCGCGCAGGGGTTTCGGCTTCGTCACTTTCATGGACCAGGCGGGGGTGGATAAAGTGCTGGCGCAATCGCGGCACGAGCTCGACTCCAAAACAGTGAGTGGCCCTCGGGGCTTCGGGGGTCCTTTGGGAGAGGGAGGCTGCCGGAGGAGAGGGTCAGGACTCTCCCCAGTGGAGACGGGGTCCTTTAGGAAGGAGGGAGTTTACTGAGCTGCTGTGCTCTGAAACTTTGTCGCTGGAGTTGAGGGGACAGGAGGGAGGAGATAAAATCCCAGGCCTGCTGTGAGATGCTCCAGCCACCCCCAACCCCCAACCCTCCACTATTGGTGAGGGAAGAAGGTGTTACCACCCCCTCCCTCTAAGTAGTAATCTTGAAGCCTCAGAGAGGAGCTGGGGTGGGGCTAGGTCCCTCCTCTGGCCCAAATTGGGTGAGTCAGGCCTGCAGTGACCCACCCCTTGGCTTCTCTGAACTCTAACTAGTATTTGGCTTTGCGATGCCCCCTACTCCTCCCAGACCAATGGTAAAGCATTGCTGAGTCTCCCCGGTCCCTTCCTCCTTCCTCCTTCCCTCTTTCCCCTGACTTTTGGTGAATGAGCTTATTACTCTGTGTGGAAGACTCAGACCTGCTTTGCCCCTGTAGGGATTTATGAGAAGAAAGCTAGCTGGCCTGGGAGCCCTGGGCATGGAGCGCTGGGTCAGGGGAGAAGCCACTTCCTGGGCATCCAAACTCCTGGAACATTTTGCCTCTGTCCCACTGCTCTCTAATGTCTTGGGCCCTGCAGGGGGCGCTGGCCCTGGCCGGAGCTCAAGGGGAGAGGGAAAAGGAGAAAGTCAGAGGAGGGGTTACTCCTTGATGGGGTGACAGGCTGCCAAGGGGCTGGGACAGTGTGATCTGTCTCCACACTCCCCCACTCTCCCAGCCCTGGGCCTCCCTGCTTGGGTCAGTCACTGGCTCCTGTTTACCTGCAACAATAGCTGGTTGTGCCCAAGAATTTGTTAAATTACCGCCTATCCCCAGCTCCTGTTATCTCTGCCCAGTGGCTCCCACTCCCGCTTGCGGTAATGAGCAAATGAGGCCAGGCCTCAACTTTGCCGACTCTGAAAGGATCTTCTTGGCGTACACTGAGTGACCCAGGCTGGGAATGGAGAGACAGTGGCCTATTGTTTTTAGTGATTATCTGCCATCAAGCGGCCTGTTCTCCTACCATCCCCTGTCCTCAGAATGCACTGGTGGCTTCTGCTGCGCTCAGGAAGCTGAGATTTAGGGGCTGGAACTGAGGCTGGGGGTAGAGGCATGAAAGATTGATAAGGGCAAGAGGGAGAGAGAAGGAAGGAGAGTGAGATGGGCATCATCTGAGTTAGGACTCTGTGAGGGCCGGGGCTTTGTGTTTGGCGTTCTCATGCCTGAGGAAGGGGGGGGGAGGGTAGAGGGGAGGTTTATTGTAGGGAGTCTATTTTGGGTTCTGACTTTCACCTTTTATTTACTTGTTGGGTTTTATTTATGTTGCCAGCTGTGAGTCAGAGTGGAGGTGGGGTGTGTCAGGAATGGGGTTGCGTGGGTCTGTGGGACATCGCGTGGGTACCATCTGTCCATCGGGGTCTGTGTAAAGGGCCATCTGAGGTGTGCTCTGGTGGCTGGGAGGCTGCTGCTGGGAAAAACAGAAGGACAAACGTGACCCTAGAGGTCAGAGTCCCCTTTGCAGACAGGGTATGTGACTGGCAGCTCTGACTTTCCCCGGAGCCCCCACGGGACAAGGCATTGCCTCAGCGTGTATTTTGGAGGTTCCTTCTCTGTGGACAGGTTCCAGTGGCAGAGGCTGCTTCATGCCATTCAGGCAGAGAGCAGCCAGAGCCAGTTGCCTGGAATGAGGCTGAGTTTTGAACAGAAGGAACTTTGGGAAAAGATAGATCTTCCCTGCGATTGGCTGGTGAACTTCTGAGTTGTGCCCACCCCTACGGGCTGCAGACTCTGGGCTGACGGGGCTTCCCAGGGCCTGTGTGATCGTGGTGTCCGTGCCTGGCTCTGGCTACTTCTCAGTCTGGGAACAGTACCCAGCAGTGCCCAGGTGCATCTTGCTTTTTCTCTCTGGTTGTTCACAGCCAAGGGCAAAGGTGACCTGCTGGTAATAGCACCTTTGTTTGTGCAATGAAGGGCAATTCATAAAGGGCCGCTTTCACCCACGTTATCTCATTTGATTCCCCATAGTTGCCCCTGGGAAAAGTGGGTGTGATTGTCCCCATTTTTCAGATGAGGGAACTGAGGCTCAGAGGAGAGTTCCCAAGATCACAAAGACCCAAACTTTCTGAGTCCAAGCCCCATGCCCTTGCACATCAGCCCAGCCTGAGCTCTGTCCCCCCTGCCCCCCAAGCCTAGCTGTGTTATCAAGGAGCTGTTTGCTGGCCGCCTCTGGGAGGCTGGTAGGTGGCCATAGTATTGGGGAAACAGCTTACTCTATCCCTGGTGGTTTGTGAACTTTTATCTTGAAGACTTTTTCAGGTAAAGCATGTCTCTCTTCACAAAGCTTCCAAAGTCTGGATTGCAAGCCTCACCTAGCCAGGTATCTGTGACGTCAGTTAGGTGGGGAAGGCCGTCCAAGCACCTGGTGCTTGAAGGAATAAGACTTGGCTTACTTTTTATGTTTTCTTTTTTGGTTCTTGCTGTGAGCTAGACATCATGCCAAGTGCTTTGTAAGCACTGTCTGTCTCAAATAATCCGCAGACGACCCTTTGAGGAGGATGTTATTATTTGCCCATTTTGCAGGTGAATTCCTCCGTGAGGCTCAGAGAGGTTAAGTAACTTGCCCAAGGTCTCACAGCTGGAAAGCAGTGTAAGTGGGGTTCAAATTCACTAGACTGACTCTAGTGCCTAAATGCTTAACCACTACCCTTGCCTGCCAAAGGTGGTTTCTGCCAACTCTGTGTCCTAGGCTGATACAGGTTCAGGGCTGAAGGCTATGTGGTCTCCCTCTCAACTGTGATAACCGAGACCCCTTCTACCTCTCCCTTCTCTTCCAGATTGATCCCAAGGTGGCCTTTCCTCGGCGAGCACAGCCTAAGGTAGGTGTGTTTGTGCCCGGGAGCGACTGTCACCATGGGCGGTGATTTTCCCACCATTCCCTTCTGTAGAAGATACCTCTGGAACCTCTTTGGAGTGTTTCTTGACTGGGCTAGGGTGGGAGGAGGGGGTTCTTGATGCCCTTGCTCTGTGAATCATAAACACCCTCCATTTCTGCATCTGTACCCTGGGGTGGGTTGGGAAGAGGGCTGCATGCATTAGGTAAAGAGGGGACCCTTCAGGTCCAGTACAATTTGGACCCTGAGATGTTCACTCAGAGATCACAGGCCCTGTGCCCAATGCGTGTGGGGGTCAGACACAGGCCCGACTTACCCCCTGAGGCTGGGCTGCCTCTGACTTCCCTCTGCGTCCCTCCACCCAGTCACCTCCCCACTTCTGGGGTGCGGTGTGTTGGGCTGGCAAAGGGGGCGGGACCATGAAGTTTGTCACCTGTTGTCTTTCACCTTGGGGGCTCTGGCTGCCTCCCAAGCACTCTGTTTTCCCTGGTGCTTGATGAGTTTTCTGGGTGTGTGGAAAACAGATTTCTGAGCAGTCGAGCTCTGTAGCACTCAAAGCTGCTGCCGCAGGGCAGGGACCTGCGATTCCATTCCAGATCCTAGGACCGGCTCGTTAGCTAGCGCTTAATTTTTAAGAGGTCAATTTATACGGGACAGGAGGGAAGGGGGATTATAGTCTAGGGGGCCAGGACCCCTGAGACAGCTGACTTATCATGTGTCCTACTACTAGGTCGCTCTCAAGGAGATGTTTCCCCCTTCGCAGGGGGTTGGTGGGAACTAGGACGCTTTCAGATTTGGAGCCGAGGATTCCAGCATGGTGTCCAGCTCCTAGCCAAGGGAGAGGGCACGTTTTAGGAGACAGGAAAGGGGCATCTCTGGCTGGGTCCAGCAGAGGGCCTGAAAGCAATTATAGAGCAGGTATTCGAAGGAAGCCGCACCAGGGAGCACATGGTTGGAATTGGGTTAATTCCATTAAGCAGTTTGGTGACAGAAGGTGCTTTAGTGTTAGGATGGGGCTGGGAATTGCCGTGGATTAGCCATGCGCTCCTGGGGTAATTAGGACCATGTGTTCTTCCTAAAACAGGGCTGGGGCCACAGGGCTGCCAGAGGTTGAGTTGGGAGGAGGTTGATGAGGAAAATGTTGGCGTTGAGTTCAGGGGGACCCTGTGGGGAACCTTGGCCTCTCCCAGGGGGGCTGGTGGGGTCTTTGAGGTAGGCCGTAGCTCTGGATGACTAATTCACCCCTTCCTTATGTTGCTTCTTCAAGAGGGCATTTTCTGGACACGGAACCCAGGGAGGGAGGCTGGAGGGAGGCATACTGCAGCCAGCCAGGGTGTGGGGTGCACAGCTGCCTGTGACAGGCCTGGAGGCAGGGGTCTGAGGGGCAGCTTGGGGGGCCTTCCGAGTAGCTGGGGCCACAGAGAGCTTGTCAGCTGGCGCCCTGGCAGGAGGGCTCGAGCCCCTGCTGGTGGCGGTAGGCCACGGGACTCAGATGCCCACTTTCTCATTGCCTCCCCCTAACAGATGGTGACTCGAACGAAGAAGATCTTTGTGGGGGGGCTATCAGTGAACACCACGGTGGAAGACGTGAAGCAATATTTTGAGCAGTTTGGGAAGGTGGGTCAAAACTGGGGGTGCTTTCGGGGGTACTTGCTGGGGCTATAGAATTGGTCAGTAGCAAGGAGTCCAGCCAGGTCATTCCAGTTCCTGCAGAAGGTGAAGAGGGGGCTGGGTGCTTCTGTGGGTGAGGCCAGGCCAGCTACCCGCAGCTCCTGACCTATCCAGGGGCCTCTGGACACATCCCCAGGGAAGGAAACCACACAGTAGCTGTCCCTGTTGTTGCCCTTCCCCTGTGTTTTTCTCTTGCTTATCTTCACTCTCCCGGGGGAGGCTGTGCTCCCATAGCCAGTTCAATCCAGTCACCCCCGGGGGCCTCCTGGGAGTTTGCACCTGTCCAGGGCAGGGCCGATGTACCTTCCCCCACTCTTTTCTGGTGCGGATGATAAGGAGGCAATAAATATGACTCCCAGTTGCACTCAGCACCCTGCTTGAGCAGGTGGGAGCTGGGTGGGGGTGTGTGGTTCTGATCCCTTTGATATTGGGGGAGATGAAGAGAGCACCCCAGATTCCTAATGGTCCGGAATGACTGGTCGTCATCTCTGAGGTCCATCAAGCTTAAATTTCTGGGCTCTTTAGTCTGCAAACAAGTAGCAGATGTGATCACATGAGACAATAGGGTTTCACCAGAAAGGTGAGCAATGTGAATGTCAAGGTCCTATGGAGACCTTGCCAGAGGACCAAGTTGTAAGTCTGGGGGTGAAGTGAGGTTGCTCTGTTAGTGCTGAGCACCGTGGTCTGCTCTTAGGGGACACGGGGTGCAGGCAGGGTCTCTACTTTCCTGTCATTTGCAGTTCCCCGTTAGGCACCTGGCAAAGGAAAAGGTGGCTGCAGAGATGGGAAGTGAGCCCAAGACTGGGTGGGTTTCCAGGTCCCTGTCTCGGGGGAGGGGGCGGGGACAGAGTGGGCGGTCCCTTGACTAGCGGATACTGGCGGCGCAGAGGCCAGAGGCCTAGGCTCGGGCGCCTCCGTGGGGACCCGGGTCCAGGACGCAGGGCAGGTCGGCGGCCTGGGCCCCAGAGGGAAGGGCGCTCCTGGGAAGCAGCAGGGCCTGCTCGGCTCCGGCGGGGTGTCTTTGTGTCTGAGCGCCGAGCATTAGAGCTCGCACTAATCTGATCCAGCAGCTGTGATTGGAGGCCGCCTGCCCCCGGGGCCGGCGTTGCCATGGCAACCGGGCCCCAGGAGAAGCCGTCAGCGGCCGCGTCTTTTGTTCGGGCCTAAATCGGCGTTGGCATGTGAAACCGGCCCGGGGAGGCCAGGGGGAGCCGGAGAATAGGCTGCCAGGGAGCGAGGGGGACAGCCGGGAATGCCAAGGGCCCCGCGGCGGGGGGCCCCCCCGCCCGGATCGAGGGGCCGCGGCCGAGGGGGGAAACAATGGTCAGCCGCCATGGCTGCCACTCAGGCTTAGCTGCTGCCGAACTTGGCGGCTCCCACTGGTCAGCAGGCCTCGGCCTCCTCCCCTCCCCCTGCCTGAGCCCCCTGCCCCTAGGTTCCCATGGAGACCGAAGCCTATTAAGGACACTGGGCTGGGAACCTCCCTCCCCTCAGCTGGCCTCAAGAGGGGACACCGGTGGGGGTCCCTTGGACTCCCAGCCACTCTCCTTGCTCCCTGCCCTGACCTTAACCCTATCGCCCCACTAGGGGTCTGTGGGCCGGGGCCCAGGTTGAAGCCTCCGCAGGGCCGGAGATGGTGGCCTTAGAAGGTTGGGTAGAGCAAGGGAGAGGACTGTGGATTTGAGTTGAATCAGTTTGTGGGTCAGGCAAGAACTCCCAGCTTGTAGGATCAGGAAGGAGGGTGTGGCTGGTTCTCCCATTCATTCATTCAAAATAAATTTACTGAGTCCAAGTCAGAGTGTTGAATGGGGATGGGTAGGCACGGTCATAACGGACACAGTTGCCGTCTTCCAGAAACTTCAAGCCACTGTCCTCAAGCTGTTCTCTCTTGCTTTGCTACTCACCCCCTGTGACTGTGGCAAGCCCCCCACGATAATCACAGTAGCTGTACTTTATGATGTCCTGACAGTACCCCCAGGTGCTGCCAGGTAGCTCATTTTACTCCTCCCTATAAGCTAGACACTCTCAGACCCATTTTACAGATGAGGAACCAAAGTCATGGAGACATAAAGCCACTTGCCCAAGGTCACCCAAACAGCAGACTCTAAGACTCCCAATTCCAGCCTGTCCTACTCATAAAGTTTGCGCTTTTTTCACAACCCCCCTTTCTGGGTCTCTTGTTTCCACTGGTCAAGCAAGGTGCTGGGGAAGATGTGCTGAGCCTAGAGCGTCCGTCCAGTCTGGATGGTCCAGCTGATTTGGGCTTGGGACTCAAGTGGGTCCATAAGGATGGACGGTGAGGGTGGTGCTCAGCTCCAAGGCCTCCTCCCTGGCCTTTCCCCCCACAGGAAGCTCCTGGGGAGGGGGGTGATGTCATTTCCCTCTGAGATTCTCCAGAGACCCAGCTGCCTCCTGGCTCTTCTGGTTCTCCCTGGGGAGCATCAGAGGCCTGGTACAACTTGGTGCCTGAGGGGAGCTGCAGGACCACCCTGCTTGGGGCCGCTCTTTCCACTTTAATGAGGCAAGATGACAAACCTGGAAAGAGAGGAAAGTGGGGGAGAGGCTGTGCCCCATGACTCAGGAAGCTTTCCTTCATCCTTTGGGTACCTGACCATGTGGAGGAGGGTCAGCAGCTGGGTTGAGATGGGGGTGGGGGAGCGTGGTGGAGAAAACCTCTGATTGAGGTTCAATCAGACCTGCCAGTGGCTGAAGAATGAGTAGGGCAAGGATATAGGCCAGATGCAGGCCCGGGGAAGGACACGAGTCTGCAGAAGGGGAGCTAGGGCCTGCTGAGCATCTAGGGGATGCCTGGAGGGAGTAGCAAGAAGAGAAGCTGGGGTTCAGGGGAGGGGAATGATGTCGACCCTCCTCCTTTCTCCACCCCTTGCCCCTCCCCCAGTCAGTGGGAGGCAAGCAGCCCAGGCCCTGAACTCTACTTGCTTTAATTACAGCCTCTAGCAAAAGGAAACCTCAATTAGAGGAAAAGATCTGTACCAGGAGAGGGGAGTCGAGACTGGAGTGACTATGTCCTCCTGGCCTTTTGCAAAAAGGGACTTACTCCTGTATCGCCTGCAGCACCCCCTCTGCGCCTCTCCTCCCAGCCTTGGTCTAGGGCCTGCTGGCCTTGGGCAGGTGGCTTCCTGCTCTGAGCCCACTTCCTTATCTAAACAAACTGAGGCTTTTGCCAGGCCAGGACGTAAAGAGGAGGAGGGGGCAAAGTGCCAGTCTCGTAGTGGAGCTTTTTTTTTTTTTTTTTAAAGATTTAATTTTTATTTATACATACAAGCTGGGATACAGGCCAGAGGCGTGGGGTGGTGAGAGGGTTCACCAGAGATGGAGCGGGGAGCAGAACAGGCAGATCAGAAATACACTGCTGAGGGGAGCAGCGGGCGAGGCAGGAGAGGTCTGCCTCGCCATGTGGGACTCTCCCCAGCCGGGCGTCGAACTTGCGTCGCTGCTACCGACAGCTCCACAGCGCAGCGCTTAACCGCTGCGCCACCGGGGAGGCCCGGAGCTTTTTTTTTTTTTAAGATTTATTTATTT
>PVIJ01012106.1:0-31799 GCA_004024925.1 Scalopus aquaticus | reverse complement strand
GGAGGCCCAATAGTGGAGCTTCCTATTTGCAGGCTGATCCACTGAGAATGGTGAGTGCCAAGGCATCCAGTTGGGCTTGTAGCTAGGAAGTTGTCCCCAGCCCAGGGAGCGGGTTGAAGATCAAGTCTGTCCTGGATAGAGGGGCGTGGGAGTGGGGTGCCCTGCTCCTGGGTTGGGGTGGAATCCCAAGGTATGGGGTGGGTCCTCCATGGCAGGCTCTGTTTCAGGTGGATGATGCCATGCTGATGTTCGACAAAACCACCAACCGGCACCGAGGTGAGTGCGGCCCCTCCCCCTCCCAGGCTGGGCTGGGGCCTGTGGTCAGCCAGGGGGCTGCAGGTCACAGCTGCCCTTTCATCTCGCCTCTTGACATCCTATCCCCGAGGATCTGCATCCTCTCCCGGGCCTGGCCTTACAGAAGGCTTTTGTCCCTCCGTTTCCTGTGCTAGAAACTTGCCGAATTACAGACACCCGAGAGGAGCAGACCTCCCCCCCACACACCCCGAACTGAGCTCCCCCCCACCACCCCTGCTCCAGCCGGTGTCTGCCCAGCGAGTGTCTGCCTGGGCTTACCTTGTCCCTGGTAACCAGAGCTCAGGCCAGGCTGCCCCAGGGTCATGCTGACTCCTCAGTCCTGGGCAGTCTGCTCCTGCTCCCACCCCCACCTCAGGCAAGCCCAGCCCCCAGCCCCCTTGCCCCTGAATCTATGAGCATCTGGGCCACCGTGTACACACTGCCTGGTTGTTTTTCTCCCAAGGGCCTTGCCTTCTGAGAAATCCCATTCCGGTCCCTGGGGCACACCACGAGGGGTTGTTTCTCCAGTTGCTTCAGATCTTTTAGCTTGTTTGTGGAGTGGGGTATGTGCTTGTGTGTGTGTGTGTGTGTGTGTGTGCGCGCGCGCATGCGTGTGTGTGTGTGTGAAGGTGTCTGTGTCTGAATATTTGTGTAAATCTGGTGTCAGGGTGACCATGCAAATGTTGCAGGGGCCGTGTCCGTGTGATATATGGGTGTGTGCATGTGTGTCCACCTGTATGTTTATGTATGCTTGTCTGCGTCCAAACCTGTTTGGGTATGTGTTCCTTTGTGCAAGTTTAAATAAGTGTTTGTGTGTCTTCTTTCTTCCTTCTTTGGAAAACATCTGAGGGAGAGAAAGGGCATGTTGAGTATACTTTCGTCATAGCTCTGCCACACAGGAGTTTGCTGTGTGACCTTGGACAAGTCACTCCACTTTGCTGAACCTTGGTTTGCATGTTGTGATCTGGGACTAAGGAATCTCAGTGGGTGGTCGAAAGGTTCCTGGCTGTGGACAGAGCCTCCCGTTAACTGTCAGAGCCTGTTCGATGAGAGAGAAGTGGTGGTGGGGTTAGATTCCAGGCTGGGTTTTGACTAGGAGCCCTGGTTCTGATCTTGCTGTTGCCCTCTGCCCCTGCCCCCTCAGGGTTCGGGTTTGTCACCTTTGAGAGCGAGGACATCGTGGAGAAAGTGTGCGAAATCCACTTCCATGAAATCAACAACAAAATGGTGAGCTGGGCTTGGAGGGGCACAGAGAATGGTGCCCAGGCTGAGCCAGCCAGGGCAGTTCAGAGGGTCTGGATACAGGTAGAGGGGCTCACAGGCAGGGGGACAGCCAGTTTTCCCACCCCCTGGGAATCTAGACAGAAAGGCAGTGTCCCATGATGGTTAAAAAGCGTGACTGCACATCTTTAACTTACACAGTGATATATGTCAGTTGTAATAGCCCCCCAATCCTGCCACCTTATCTACAAGGGACATATCCCAAGAATATCCAAGATTCCCAGCGGATGCCTGAAACTGTGGATAGTGCTAAACCTTCCCTGCCCGCCCCACGCATGTGTGTTTATATATATATATATATACACACATATATGTACACACACACACACCTATATATATGTTTCTAGATCTATGATAAAGTATAATTTATAATTTAATAAATTAGGTATAGTAAGACATTAATAATAATAATGAAATAGAAGTGTTACAACAATACTGTGATGTAAGTTACAAGAATGGGGTCTCTTTCTCAAAATACCCTATTGTATGTAATATTTTCTTTCTTTTTTTTAAAAGATTTATTTTTTATTTACTTGTGCATACAAGAACTGGGGTCTAGGCCAGAGGTGCGGGGGGTGAGAGGTTTCCCCGGAGACAGAGTGTGGAGCAGAACAGGCGGATTGACTGAAATCCACTGCTGAGGGGAGCAGCAGGCGAGACAGGTGAGGTCTGCTGTGCCATGTGGGTTAGCTTCTTGGCCAGGGATGGAACTAATGCCACAGTGGCTGGCGATAGCTTGATAGCGCTGAGACTTTAACCCCTGTGCCACCAGGGAGGCCCTATACGTAATATTTCTGACTGTGGTTGACCCTGGGCAACTAAAACCATGGAAAGCAAAACTGCAGGTAAGAGGGGACACCTGTATGTCTCAATAAAGCTGAGGATGGTAGAGGAGTGTGGCTGAGCTAGAGAAGAGAGACGGGTTAAAATCCACCGCTTGGTATTCTAGTCACTGAGTAGGTGACTTCCCCTCTCTGAGCCTCGGTTTCGTCATCTGTAAATGGGAGTGACAGTAGTGTCATCATAGGGTTGGTGTAAGCATTCAATGAACCATTGCATGCAAAGCTGTTTAGACAGTGCCTAACTCATCGTGAGCCTACATACATGGTAACATGAAATTAAGAATAAAGAGGCCTGTCTGGGAACAGGATGCTCCACGATCCTAGGTCTGTAGGAGAGACTGACCCCGGGTCTCTTTGCAGGTGGAATGTAAGAAAGCCCAGCCAAAAGAGGTGATGTCGCCAACGGGCTCGGCCCGAGGGCGGTCTCGAGTCATGCCCTACGGAATGGACGCCTTCATGCTGGGCATCGGCATGCTGGGTATGTGCCAGGCCCGCACCTGCAGCTTCTTCCTGCCTGGAATTGTTGTCAAGGCTACCAGGGGCCGTGTGGGTGTGGCATGGCCTCCTGCCTGAGTCATTAGGTGGAACTGGGACCTAGGTGCTCAGGTCTGGCAGCCCTACTGAAGGTGGGGCCATTTGGTTGTGGGGTGCTGCCCTCTGGTGGTGGCCAGAAGAATGGTCCAGCTGCTCCATAGCAATAGGCCCATCAGTCCGTTAGAGTACATCCGTCCAACCATCCATTCATTCAGGCAGTAAATAACTATTGAGCAACTATAACCATCAGGAAGTACAACAGTGACTTTTTCTTGGTGCTTTGTGGTCTCCAGGGAAAACAAACAAGAGTATAACTAAGTTTAGGATGGAGAAGTATAGGGTGCCCAGGGAGCATGGTCACAGGGAATTTGATGAAGGCAGAAAAGAAGTTCGATTGAAGTTTTGTTTGTGGGTTGAATGGGATCTAGTTTATGTGGGGCGGCGGGGAGGGGAGTGAAGGGAAAATGTGTTCCAGGCAGAGGGAACAGCATTTACAAAGCCCCAAGGCTTTTAGAAGGCTAAAAGAAGGCTGCTTCATTTTATTCATTCAACTAACGTTGGTTGAGCAGCTTCTGAGAGGCAGAACCTTCCTTCATGGGGCTCCCCATTACGTGGAAGACAGGAGTCAGTGTTACCAGAGAGTGAATGGGGTACCACGAAGAGCTTTGGAAGGTGAGCCTGGGTCAGCATCACTTAGGCCCCTTGACTGAGGAGGTGGACCCTCAAAACTGGGCCCCTAGAAAGCCCAGTTCCCTGGAGAGACAAGATGTGCACAAACAAAAAAAGAACTGCACAGGCAAGTCTTTATGCAGAGATGAGGGAGGGGCTTACAGGAGCTCCATGGCTTCGTTTAGAGGGTCAGCACTGGGGTCACAGATAAGGTGGGGAGGAGAGCATTCTTCAAATGGGCACAGTCTTCTCTTGGAGTTTTGTTGTGTTGTTGTTTTTTTAAACTTCTATTTGGAAGTAACTTCAAATTTTCAGATTTGGAAACATAGACTGGCATAAAGAACATCCAAACACCCTTTGTGGGCTTCACCTGTTGTTAACATCATGCCTATTTGCTTTGTCATTTTCTCTCTCTGTGTTTGTGTAAATACACACACACACACACACACACACAATATACCTGTATGTACCCATACAGTGTACACATTGCCTCATACACTCGTGATTTTCCTCTAAGTCCTTGGAGGGTGAGTTATATGCATTTTTTTTTTAAAATTTACTTTTGTGTAGAACAGTGGTGCGAGGGGTGGTGGTGAGAGGATTCACCAGAGACAGAGTAGGGGCAGAACAGGCAGATTTACTGAAATACACTGCTGAGGGGGCAGCGGGCGAGACAGGAGAGGTCTGCTGCGCCATATGTGGGTCAGCTCCCTAGCTGGGGATGGAACTCAGGCCATAGCTGAACTGAGACACTTGAGCTGAGACTTGCATAAAGAGAAGAAAACACCATCATGTGAAAACCTAAGGGGACAGTGTTCCAGACAGAGGGAACAGCATGTGCAAAGGTCCTGAGGTGGGAAGAATTTGAGGAAGAGCAGGGAGGCTGGAGTAGCTGGAGCAGAGTGTCAAAGAGCAGGGTCCAGTCTGTGTCTGACGCTAGCCCCTTTGCCCCATCAGGTTATCCTGGTTTCCAGGCCACGACCTATGCCAGCCGGAGTTATACAGGCCTTGCCCCTGGCTACACCTACCAGTTCCCTGGTAAGTCCTGCTCGCTATCCCTCTGCTATAAGCATGTCCCCGGTTCCTGGGCAGTCCGACTTCTCAGGGAGGTGTCTGGGGGTGCATGGCTGGGAGGGGTCTGCCTGTGGACAGAGGCTTGGAAGGAAGGGCATGTGTGAAGAAGAGGGCCTTTCCTCACTCTGCCCCCCTCCCCAGAAGCTGGGGGCAGGGGCTCTAGGCCTGGCCCTGCATGGCACCCCTCTCTCCCTCGCCCCATCTCTGCCTGCCTCCTGCCTTTCTCTCCTCCCCACCCCACTCTGGGGTTGCCACTTCCACCAAAGAGGGCATGGGGCCTGTGCCGGGTCTTCTCCGAGGGCCATCGTCGGTTGTGTCTTGCTGGACATACTTATAATGACCTCATGGGCTGCTGGGCCCGTTCAAGACTTTGTGAGACACTGAATGCAGAAAACAACATGAAAGCACTCTCGTTTGTAATTCAAAATAAAAATGACACTAGACCTTAAAATGAGTGGCAGGAAGCCCAACAAAATTCGGGACTTTCCCATGATAACTTATTACAGTTTTCTTTTTTTATTTTTATTTTCATTTTTTATTTTTTTTTTATTTATACATCCAAGCTGGGGTACAGGCCAGAGGCGTGGGGCGGCGAGAGGGTTCATCAGAGACAGAGTGGGGAGCAGAACAGGCAGATCAGAAACACACTGCTGAGGGGAGCAGCGGGCTACGCAGAAGAGGTCTGCCGCACCATGTGGGATTCTCCCTGGCTGGGCGTCGAACTCGCGTCGCCGCTGCCGACAGCTCCACAGTGCAGCGCCCAACCGCTGCGCCACTGGGGAGGCCCAACTCATTACAGTTTTCTTTGAAATAGCAAATGTCCTGTTTTCACACGACTTTTCTTTGGTCTTATTTGTTTATAGCGAGGCCCCAAGCACTTACGTCCCTTGCCTTTGGGGCGGCCCAGCCTGGAATCCTTTGCATACGTTGTTTTGTCTGATCCCGACAATAACCTTATAGAGGAGGAATGGTTCCCCCAATTTTATAGGTGAGGAACCAGGCTCACAGAGGAAAAGTAACTCACTGAGGTGACCCAACTAGAAAGTGCTAGAACTGGGAACCCAAGCCAAACTTGGCCTGCTTTAGGGCCATCGCTTTTCATCAGTAATGCCTCCCTGGCTCCTTCTCCACCCACGAGAGAAAGAAATAAAGACAAAAAAGAAGAAGAAGAAGAAGAAGAAGAAGAAGAAGAAAGAGGGGGGTGGGGGAAGGAGGATTCTGGGAGTTGTTTTAGAGTAATGTCAAGCCTCTTAAGCCGCCCCCTCCCCGGAATGGTAGATCCAGCATCACCCCTTGCCCAAGGTATAGGTGGCAACTCTGCCTGCTCTCGCGCTCTCTCCCTGTGTCTCCTCTCTGTCTGTGTCCCCTTCCCACCCTTGCCTGGGGGGACCATTCTCCTCTTGTCCCCAGCTCTTGGGTCCTGTGCATGGCCTGTCCCCTACTCAGTCTCCCCCTGGGTGCCTTTATCCTCCCTGGGCCATGCCTGAGGGGCCTCCCTGCATCTTCCTAAGCTGTTTTACGTTTCATTTTAGAATTCCGTGTAGAGCGGACCCCTCTCCCGAGCGCCCCAGTCCTCCCCGAGCTTACAGGTCAGTCGCTCGGATTTCGTACACACGGGGAGAAAGAAAGGACCCAGGGACCTTCCCGGGGAGTTAGTGGGACCCTTTTCTCCTGCCCTCTGGCCCTCCAGCTGTGGGGAATACAGCAGGCTGCACCCCGGCCCTGGCCAGCCTGTGTTGCAACGGGCCCTTAGGGGTGGGGCGTAGGGCCAAGCCTGCAGATGAAGGTGAGGTCGCTCATTCATCGATTTGGCAAATATTTATCTAGGGCCTCCTGTGTGACAAGCAGTGTGTAGGCGCTGGGACCCAGCGGTGAACGCGCCAGGGTCTCAAACTCAGAGCAGAGCGGGCCTGGTGGGAACTTAGGCAAAATGGGGGTGTGCCTTCTCCGCTCCCTGCCCGCCTTGCTGGGAGGGGGACACAGACTCAGGACTTTTAGATCTCATTTTCTAAGGGAGGATAGAAACCCAGCTTTTGCTTTTGAGTGAACTTTTCAATTATTTTCAAATGTTGGCAACAGATTCTAGACTTTTCAAACACCATGGGCCAAATGAAATCTCCCTGCGGGCCACAGCCAGCCCTCGGGCTGCCCATTTGTAAGTTCTGGGCAAGTGGGATGAAGATCCATGACCACCCAGATTCGTTTCTCCAGCTGGAGCTTTCCCTTAGGCCCATCAGTCAACCCAGCTCCTGAGCTGGGGGTGAGGCTGAATCCCGTCGGAGGGGGGCACTGTGCAGATGGGGGGACTACCAGGTTTCTCTGTTCAACCTGCTTCTTCCCCCACCCCCACCCCAGACTGCCCCCCCTAAGCCTGGCCGTGTGTGGAGGACGTGAGCATGGACGTGAGCTGCTTTAGACGAGACCTTCCTTCCAGGGGTGCTCAGGGGACCCCCAACATGGGGGAGGGGAAGAGGAACATGCCATGAAGAAAGGGGAGAGAGTCCTCGAGGCCCTTCTCTCGAGCAACAGGCGGTTGGATCCGCAAAGCCAGAGATGGCGGGAGGTGCAGGGGTCCTCTCAGCTTATTGAAGAACTCCAGGTTGAGGCCCTACTGTGCGACACTGCTAGGCTCTGCTCTCACAGAACTTGCTAGACGTTTAGAGAGGGAAAGAAATGCTTATTATACAAAATGAGCGCTTCCTGATAGTTTTGATAGCGCTTGCCCAGGTCAGCCATGTTGGTCTTAGTCTGTGGAAAGGCCTAAACAAATCAGATCAGATCAGCCCTCAGTGCAGGCCCAAAGGACTGGGGGAGGAAGTGCTCCCCCACACAGACCTCTCAGCCGAAAGGGCTTCAAGGCTCAGCGATTCTCGGAGGTCTGGGGTCCAAACCTTTCTCTCGCCTTCAGGAAACGTGGGTGTTTCTCCTTGCAGGCCATCAATATTCCTCTGCCCCATCCTTTCCTAGGCAGTGGGGATAACACAGTGAAAAAGACAGACAAGGATGCTGCCCCCCCAGAACTGATATTCTAGTGGGGCGCAATAGGCAAGTAAACCAACGGGGCATGAAAGACTTTCAGGGGGTGAGAGGGCCTATGTGGAAAATAATGCACAAAGGTGTGAGGGTTGGTGGCAAGGGGATGCCTGAGCAAGGCCGGTCAGGGAAGGCTTCTCAGAGGGGCTGACGTCTGAGGGGAAGGCGCCAACCAGATCAAGATCGTAGGCTCGGTTTCCCCAGGGTGTGGGAGACGCGCTGTCCTGCACTTTCTTCCTCCCATTCCCTGGCCTTGCTAAGGGTTTTCAAGGGCCTCTTTTAGGATCCCTGGCTCCAGTTCAGGGCCACCAAAACTGCCCCCAAGGGGTGCCTCTTGGGATGGAAGATGGTGGTCCTAAGGGCAAACGCCAGCTCTTAAGGACCCTGAGCCGGAGGCCCTCGGGGGCCACAGGGCAAAGGCAGGCAGTACTGGGCACTCTCCCCCTGCCCCAGGGAGCGCCAGGCTCACACCTCCAGGTACTTAGGCAAGGCCCCTCCTACTCCTTAACCGACACTTATTACGTGCCTGCTGTGTACAAAATCAGGCGTGGTATGCCCTGGAGGTAGAGAGCAAACAAGGGAATGTGAAGAGGGGAACAGAAAAGAAGCTGAGTGAACTTGAAAGGGGTGGTCATTTCTGGCCAAGTGGTGGTGGGGAGGTCCCCAAGGCAGGTCACCCGGTGCATGCAATGTACTGAGGGCGTGCTCTTGGGGGAAGGGAAGCAAGGGAAGCAGTCTGTATGGCAAAAGGCAGCAAGCAGACTTGTCGCCTTGACTGGGGTGCAGATGCCACAGGGAGCTCGGGTGTGAGCTGCACCCCAGGATCCATCTCTCCCTGACGTCACGGGCCTGGCATTTTGCACCTCTGTCCATCCGTCCCTGGGGTTGGGAAGCAGTGTGGCCTCCCAGTATCTCTGGGCTAGTGGTCCCAGTTTGGCCAAGGACACTCCCCGGAGGAGGCAGCTGCGGGTGATGCTCAGCGCAGCGCCCCACTCTGGGTTTGGGGTTGTTCGAATGTCTCTCGAGTGAGGGGAGAAAATGAGGCTGAGCCCTGGGAGGAAACTGTCCTCTTCCCTGCCCTCTGCATCCACCCTGCAGGTCAGCGCAATCCAGGGGACTCTTTCTGCCTCCCCTCGGGACTGCAGTGATTCCTCTATGGGGCGGGGGCCCCTTCTTCCACTTCTGTCCCCTCCCTGCCCCACTGAAGCGCCCACACCTTTCCTTTCAGCCATTCCTCTCACAGCTTACGGACCCATGGCGGCGGCGGCAGCAGCAGCAGCTGTGGTTCGAGGGACAGGTGAGGCCTTCTGGGTGCAGAAGTGGGGAAGGGACCCAGGGGGCAAAGGAGCCTAGAGGGGAGGGGTGGTAGTCACTGCCATCCCTTTTTAGAGGGGCTCACATAAGTCAGTTGCTCCCCAAGTGTTGACTGCGCTCTGGGCCCGGCGTCACTCTGGCAGCGACGAGGAGCCAGGAGAAAGGCCCACATGGTCTCTTCCTTCTGGCCCTTATGAACTGGTGGGGACCTCAGGAAGCTCTAATCTGAAGGATGCTACTGCTCCAGTAGGGGAGGTCAGATAGCAGAAGGCCTCTGGACTTCTGACTTGAAGGCAAAGAGGAGGAAAAGTGTGTCCAGCAGAAGGAACAGCATGTGCAAAGGCTTGGAGGCCAGTCGGCATGGGTGGAGAGCAGGAATGGGGAGTGAGGAGGAGCAGGAACCAGATCCTGGGACTCACGGACATTTAAAGCAGTGGAGTGGTGTTGACTTTAGAAAGTGCACTCAGCCGCTGGAGGGTGTTCGAGGGGCTCGAGAGCGGAGGCCTAGCTGTCTGGGAGGAGGTGCTAAGTAGTCAAACAAGGTGATGGGGGTCCAGGCTGCACATGACAGGGTGGATAGATTTGGAGAGCTCTCCAGAAGATGACCCTCAGGCCCTACTGGATTGTGGGGATACGGGGTAGGGGTAAATGGGGAAGGGGAGTGTGGGGGGATGGACAACAGTGGGCGCCGGGGCTATCACCGTCTTCTTTCTGGGTTGCCAGGCTCTCACCCCTGGACGATGGCTCCCCCTCCAGGTTCGACTCCCAGCCGCACAGGGGGCTTCCTGGGGACCACCAGCCCCGGCCCCATGGCTGAGCTCTATGGGGCAGCCAACCAGGACTCAGGGGTCAGCAGTTACATCAGTGCTGCTAGCCCCGCCCCCAGCACCGGCTTCGGCCACAGTCTTGGGGTGAGTGGTCAGACCTGGTGACCTCCCCATCCCCCTGAGAAAGGCTTTGGCTGTCTCTGGGAACAGAAGGGAGGCAAGGGATGATGGGTGGAGAAGAGTGTCATGGGCCTGGGTGGAGAGAGGGGGATGGTGGGGGTGATCGTGCACTCAGTGGGCCTTTAATGATCACGCTTTGTGTGCCAGGCAGAAGGCGAGCTCTGGGGATATCACACCATGAGACTCACCATCTCTGCCTACACAGACTGGATTGTAGCTCGGGGGTCCCCTAAATTTTAACCAGGCCCTACCCCAGGGACTTGTAGTGAGTCTGCAGTAGGGGTGATGCAGGTCTGTGCCTCACCCCTGGCTTCCTGTGGGAGAGGAGGAGCCCCTGGGCTTTCCCTGACCTCCCCCCAAGGAATCTAGGAGTCAAATTCATTTCTTTCCAGGGCCCCTTGATTGCCACAGCTTTCACCAATGGGTACCACTGAAGCAGGAGACAGGTGGCAGGAGGTGAGGAGGTGGGGAGGGGTTTAGGGTGGGGGTGGTACTGGGGAGACCAGTGTAGGCAACCCAGTATGGGACACAGACACCCTCCCTGCCTTCACCAACCCACAATCCAGTGGGCAACACAGACCTTCATACCGGCCATGGCCAGTGAATATGAGAAGTTGTGCAGGCTGCTGCCGTGTCAATAAAAATGACAACTTACAGCACATTCTGCCTGTCAGGCAAAGGGTTTTTTAAGGATTGCTAAAGCCCAGCTTCCATGAGGCATGGGGGGACATAGTGTGATTGGCTCCCGGTTTCCCAAGGGCAGACTATAGTGGTTGAGCAGATTTAAAATATTTATGCCCTCGACCCAGCAATTCCACATCTAGGCATTTATTTAAAAAATTACAAATCACTAAAATGCCCATCAATTGGAGAGTGGCCAACTAAATTGAAATATATGCAAACAAAGGAATATTATGCAGCCGTTAAAATGGGATGCTATCAACATACATACATATATAGAGAGAAGGAAGACGGCCCTGCACAGGCAGTCATCATGCAGTGTGTAACCGGATGTGAACTAGTCACATCTCATTTTTTATTCACTCAAACAAGTAAATTTACTGAGCACCATGCCTGGACAGAGGCATGTATCCCTCTCTCTACAAAACCAAGAGACAGTGGAACAACTCATAGTATATGAGGTGGCTACTTTAGGGGCTCAAAAGGGGTCTCTGAGAAGGTGAAGTTTGAATAAATCCAACCATTTGAAATCTGGGGAACAAAGTCTGCAAAAGGGGCCTTATGTTTGAGAGTATGTGTTTGGGGGCCCCCAAAAGATAGGCAGGGGTAGGGGGTGGGTGTAGAGGGTTATGCCACACGACGCCCTCATCTCCGTAACCTCCCTGTGTTCCATTGCCCCAGCCTGCAGCTGACTGAGGACCACGTGTGAGCCAGCGAGGGGGGCGGGACACCTCAGCCGCAGCCGCGCCCCCTCCCCCGCAGCGACTCGGGACCGCTACTGCCTGCCCCCCACTTCCTGGGCCCTGGCCCTGCCCTGCTGCCCCTGGACATCGTCTGGCTCCCTACTAACCTCCCCCTCTTCTGTCCCTGGCCCTCCCCCCAACACCTGTCCTGCCCGCTTTTATTTATTTTGGATTAGCCGGTTGCCCCCCATGCCCGCCTCCTCTCCCCTCTTGGGTCTACGTCCCTCCCACCCTGCCGTACCCCCAGAGAACTCCCCCCCCAGAAGGCTTTTGTATTTGTGCATAGCTAGATTAAGGGCGGAGGGGGCCTGCTACAGGCCACAGCCCCAAACCTTGTTTTTTTATTCTGATTTTCCTTCCTTTCCTTTCCTTTTTTTTTTTTTTTTTTTTTTTTAAGAAACCGTTTTTTAAAAAACTATTTCTAGGTTTGTGAATGTGAAGCCCCAGGCCGCAGGGGGCAAGGGGCCAGGTGCCCCCCACCAGCTGAGAACAAACTGTCTATGTGGGTGTGGGCCCCTGGCCACCTCCCCCAGCCCTGGAGAGGAGGACAGGGCTGCGCAGGCCAGGCCGAGCCCCTGGAAGCATCCTGTCCTGTATCATATGTAAATACTGTGAGGTGACGCCCCCACCCTCTCTAAGACCCCTTGGGGGTGAGGGCATCGCTTTGCCCCACCCGGCAAAGGTCTCCCCCCATGTTTCTGCCCCCTCCTCAGACACCGTTACTGTAAGCTTGCAGGCCTCAACTGTGGCCAAGGCAGGCCCGCTCTCTCAGGCCCTGGGGGTCAAGGCCTTGGACCTGCTCACCCCGAAAACCCAGTGTGGGGTATGGGGCAAGGGAAGAGTAGGGCTCGCCCTGACCGCTGCTGGAAAGGAATTAACTCTCCAAAGGTCTCCCCCTGCCCCCAACCTAGGTTGGGCCTTCATGGTTTCTGCTCTGAGTTCCCCCTCACCCCATGAGTGGGCATCGGGGACACTGTGGGAAGGGGTAGACCCCAGGGGAAAGCAAAGGGCTTCTCAGGGAACCCCCACATTCTCTCACTGAAGTTTCCCACCAGGACAGTCCCCTGGAAAGAGCCCTTTGGCAGCCCTGAGCCCCCGAGCCCCCCTCAAAGGAAAAAGGGGCTCAGAGCCTTGACTTTTCATGAACCGGAGTGACCTGGCTGGTGAGGCAGGGCAGAGGCCCACCCACTGCTGTCATCCGCCTCTCTGTCCCTCTCCCCCAGGTCTGAGGCTGGGGACCTAATCTCTCTTCTTCCTCATATTCCCCACCCCTGAAGACCCCCCTTTGGAGAGTTAATTGTCTGTGTGAGGTGCTTAACCTATTAGCCCTGAGAACACAAAGCAATAATCTTTGTTACCGAGATGCGCGGCTATTCATGGTTTGTTTTTTTTTAAATGTTTCCTAATAAAAGAAAGCTGCATTTTATTGGTTTTTATTTTTAATTTTCTACACGTTTGAGCTGAGTCATGAGAGACTTGGCTTCCCTCTCCTCCCCTTGGACCCCACCCTGCCCCACAGGGCCCACCCTTGGGCTCAGGGCCCTGCTATTCCGTTTTCTGATTTGTTTGGGGAATTTTTAAAAAAGATGTTACAGGGTGTTTCGAAGCCAGCAAGTTACCACCCTCCGGTGTCTCTTCTCTCCACATCTGTAACTTCTTTTTCCAGGTTTTATTTTCAGTTTTAAATTCCTAATAAATTATTTGAAAACGGTTCTGGGCTCGTGAATGTCTTGCGTCTCTGTGTGTTCAGCCCAGGCCCCCTAGTGATACTTCCTCTCACTGCCCTCACCCACTCTGATTTTCTTCATGGAACACTTCTCACTTTTCACTTGGCTCATCTCCATCTCTGACTTCTTGACCAGCCTCAAAGCTCAGCATTGACAATGAGATACCGCTTCACACCCATTTGGATGACCTTTATTTTCCAATCTCCTGGCTGGTCAATGGCACCTGGCCACAATGACCTGGTAGGTTGTCACTAAAACTAAAGAAAGTGGACTTTTATGAAACATTTTGGTAAAAAGTTTCTTCCATTCAAATTTAGCCCAGGGCTGTCTGTCCATCAACAGATATTTGTACATCATGTTCACAACAGCATTAATCACAACAGTCAAAAGGTGGAAACAATCCAAGTGTCAACAGGTAAATGGTTAAGCATGGTCTATCCATACAGTGAAATAGTATGCAGCCATAAAAAGGAATGAAGTACTGACACAGGCTACAACATGAACCATGAAGACATTATGCTAAGGGGAAGAAACGAGACAAAAGGGGACAAATACTGTATGATTCCACTTATGTGAAGTACCTAGGATGGATAGTCATAGAGACAAGATGTAGAAGTTACTAGGGGCTGGGGAGAGGAAGGAATAGGGAGTACTCCTTAATGGGTTACATCCTGGAGTAATGAAAAGTTTTGGAAATAGTGGCTGCCTTGTGAATTCAAGCCACTGAATTGTACTTTAAAATGGGAAAAGTGGTAAACTGAATGTATATTCTCCCATTTAAAAAATTGTTTTGGAAAAGCTTGGCACTGGATGCCCATACTGTAGTTTGCCTTTAACCCATAGAGAAGTCCAAGAGCGGCAGGGTGGGAAGGCGGCTCAGCCAGATGGGTTGCCAAGTGGTTAGATCTGTGGTTTGCAGCACCTGGCTTCCCTCTCTAGCTAAAGGAAATTGAGCTCTCTGAGCCTCTTTTTTTTTAAACTGTCAAGAGGGATGATAAAGAAGTCAGACACGAAAGGCCACATATGGTAAGAAACCATTTCTATGAACTACCCGGAAGAGGTAAATCCATAGGGACAGAAGGCAGATTGGTAGGGACTGAAGGGAGGGGGGAAGGAGGAATTGCTTACTGGTTAAAGGATTTCCTCTGGGCCTTCAAAAATGTTTTCGAATTAGAATCAGTAGCGCTCCAGCACTGTGAAGGTGCTAATGCCATAGGATTGTTCACTTTAAGATGGTTGATTTCATATTATGTGAATTTCTCAATAAAAATGTTAAGTGGATCACAACAGTAACTCGGTGGTTAAGAATGAAATGGAAGATGAACACAGGACTCAGCACCAGGCAAGATGTAAACTAAGTGCTTGGGAAATGTAGTTGCATTTAATAGGTTGGAACCTAGCAGTGATAACCCGCTTCCCAGCAGGCCCAACAGCTGGTGGGTCATGCATTCACTCAACAAACATTCCCTAGCATCTAGTGTGCACCAGACACTGACTTACACAGTAACACTTGTCATGCTTTGTGGGGACATCCCTGGTTTGAAAACAGGAAGCTCCAAATTCCAGAAACAGTTCAGGGCCAGGAAAACCAGGACAATCATTAACCCTAAAACACTGATGTTATACGAGCACGTGTGTGTTTGGTGGGGGGGGTCATGTTCACCTGACAGCTAAAAGAAGAGTAGGAATTATTGGGGAGGAAGCATCTCGAGAGCAGAGACCAGCATGGGTAAAAGCCCTGAAATGGGAAGAAGCAAGAGACCTCATTACTTAGGTAGCTGAAAGAAGGCCCATCGTCGGGGAAGTAGAGGATAGCTCACCCCAGGAAAGAGGAAATGTTCCCATTTACAGCAAAAAAGAAGGAGATCGATGAGAGAAATAGGAGTAGTAAAACCGAGTCAGAAAAATAAAGGCTAATATTGGACATATTTCCTATACATGAGTAAAACGAGGAGTTAGGGGAAGAATTAACCAAACAAATTAATTATAAGCCAGCAGATCCCCATGAACGAAGTGAGGACTCTGAGATTAAGAAGGAAGAGGGGAGTGAGAAAGGGTGAAAGAGGTATAAGGATGGTGGTAGTGGCAGGGGAAATAGGCAGAAATTGGGAAAAGGAGATTTATCTGAAAAAGAGAAGAAAGCTGTTTAGCTTTTAAAAAAATTAAATACACTCAGAAAAATCCACATATGATAAATGTATAGCTCAAATAATTTTTTTAAGATTGATTTATTTATGCATACAAGCTGAGCTGTAGGCCAGAGGTATGGGGGGGTGGTGAGAGAGTTCACCAGAGACAAAGTGGGGAGCAGAACAGGCAGATCAACCGAAATTCACTGTTGAGGGGAACAGCAGGCGAGACAGGAGAGGTCTGCTGCGTCATGTGGGACACTCCCTGACCAGGTATCGAACTCGTGCTATAGTGGCTGTTGATAGCTTCATAGTGCTGCAACTTAACCTGTTGCGCCACCAGGGAGGCCCAGCTCAAAGAATTTTTTGTTTGGTTTTTTGTTTTGTTTTGTTTTTTAAAGATTTTATTTATTTATGTATTCAAGAGCTTATGTATTCAGAGGTATGGGGTGGTGAAAGATTCACCAGAGACAGAGCGGGGAGCAGAACAGGCAGATCGACTGAAGTACACTGCTGAGGGGAGCAGCGGGCGAGGAAGGAGAGGTCTGCTGTGCCATGTGGGAAGCTCCCTGACCTGGGATCAAACTCGTGCTGCAGTGGCTGCGGATAGCTTCATAGGCTGAGACTTAACCCGTTGCGCCACCAGGGAGGCCCCTCAAAGAATTTTTAAAAACAGAACTCATCCATGTACACTAGCACACAGAACCAAAAAAAGGGGGGGGGGGATTGTGATATCCCACCTCACTTCACTCCACATTGGGAGGTAGGCAGGGGCAGTTCCCACTGGGCCTTTAAGGGACTGATACACAATTTTGGATATCATACAAATTTGGAACTCATATAATGCATAAAAAGAAAGCAAAGAACCAAATAAGAAAAATGGGCAGAGGAGATCACTTCTCCAAGGAAAACATACAGATGGCCAAGAGGTGTATGAAAATATGCTCATCTTCACTTATTATCAAGGAAATGCAAATCAAAGCCACCATAAGATATCATCGCACACCTGGGAGAATGGCCCATATAAAAAAAGTAAGAAACAGCAAGAAGAGCTGGCAAGGATGTAGAGAAAAATGAAAATTCATACCCTGGGAATATGGACTGATTCAGCCCCTATGGAAAATGGTATGGAGATTTCTCAAGATAATAAAAAATAGATCTGCCATATGATCCAGCAATTCCACTTCTAGGTATTCTAAAGAACACAAAAACTCTAAGTCAAAGGGATATATGTACTCCCAAGTTCACTGTACCACTGTTTACAATAGCCAAGTTATGGAAACAACCTAAGTGCCCAAAGATAGATGAGTGGATTAGGAAGATGTGGTATATATACACAATGGAATACTACACAGCTATTAACAAAAAAGGTAGACCTCTTGCCAGCTGGACCTCTAGGCTGGTCCCAGAGCCACTGGGAAGAAGTGAAGGATTTCAGGAGTGGGGGTAAGAGAGTCATGACATAATCTGATTTGCATTTGAAAGGTCATTGCCTTTTCAAAAGGGAAACAGATTTAAGGAAGACCTTAGTGGAAGGGAGTGGGTAGACACCAGAAACAGCTGCAGTAACCCAGGTAACAGATCCTAAGGTATGGACCAGGGGGCTAGAAGGTCTAGAAAGAATGTGGCACTGGGGAAATGGACTGGAAGGAGAAGTGGTTCCAGAGAGGACATGTTCCAGAGAGCTCCAGGGATTCCAAAGACCTGGCCCTTGAAAAAAGCCAGCTTCCTTACCACATGGTGCGGCACACCTCCCCTGCCTCGCCCACTGCTCCCCTCAGCAGTGTACTTCGGTCGATCTGCCTGTTCTGCTCCCCACTCTGTCTCTGGTGATCCTCTGACCACCCCACACCTCTGGCCTACACCCCAGCTTGTATACATAAATAAATAAATCTTTATTTAAAAAAAAAGAAAGAAAAAAGCCAGCTTCCTTGAAGACTTGTACTCAATTAGAGAAATATTCTCAGCTGTGCTCGAATGCAACTGGAGACACGGTGTGGTAAGAGGAGGGATGGAAATCAGCCTCTTGGGGTGATCTGGGTTGAATTAAATCCATTGTGACCAGTCGCCTCCCGGGAACCTCCCAACCTCACCATAGACTGGGTTCAGTGCTTCCTGTGCTTGCAAAAAACATTAAGCCTCCCAGCACCCTCATTCTCCATAGGAAAACAGAGGCTCAGAGATGTGAGAAGTCTCACCCAAAGTCACACAAGTGCTAAGGGGCCTGGTGGACTTCAAAGCTAAGTTCTTCAGATCCCACCGCTGCTTTGCTTTGCTTTCTTTTCTTTCATACACTATTTTATTAACATATAATAATACATGTAGCTTATTTGAATATGATCTGAAAAAACTGATGATAGGGGCCTCCCTGGTGGCACAAGGGGTTAAGTCTCAGCACTCTGAAGCTATCAGCAGCCACTGCAGCATGAGTTCGACCCCAGGCCAGGGAGCTGACCCACATGGCACAGCAGACCTCTCCTTCCTCGCCTGCTGCTCCCCTCAGCAGTGTACTTCAGTAGATCCACCTGTTCTGCTCCCCACCCTGTCCCTGGTGAATCCATCCTCTCACCTCCCCCCACACCTCTGGCCTACACCCCAGCTCTTGTATGCATAAATAAATAGATCTTTTTTATAAAAAACTGATGATAAAAAGGTAATCAAAGGCCTCTGAAAATGGACGGGGTATTAGATTATACTAAGAAATGACAGTTCGTTTTGTTAAGTGTGATGATGGCATGGTAGTCACACTTTAAAAAATTCCTACTGAAAGCTTTTCCTCTCAGATCAGGAACTAGGCTAGGATGTCAGTTCTGGCCACTCCTATCCAACATACTGGAAGCCCTAGACAAAGCAATTAGGTAACCAGAAGAAGAACTAGAAGTTATCCAAACTGGGAAAAGGAGAAGTAAAATTACCTCTACAGATGACATGATCTAATATGTAGAAAACACTAAAACTGTTAGAATTAATGGAAGTATTCAAAGAAGTTTCAACATACCAAATCAACACACACATCAATTGTATTTCTATACACTAATAAAGAACAGTTAGAAAAGGAAATTAAGAAAACAATTCCATTTACAGTAGATTAAAAAATACTTAGGAATAAAATTAATCAAGATTACAAAAGACTTACAGAAAACTACACACCATTGCTGAAAGAAATGAAATAAGACACAAATAAGTAAGAAGACAACCTATGTTCATGGTTTGGGCCACTCAATATTTTTAAGATGCCTATACTACTCCAAGTGCCTAGACTACAGATGCAATGTAATGCCTATCAAAATTCCAATGGCATTTTGAGCTAAAGTAGAAAAATTCATCCTGAATTTTATGGACTGTCAAGGGACCCAGAATAATCAAAACAATTTTGAAAAAGTTGGCAGATTCACAATTTCTGATTGCAATAAACATTACAATAGTGAAGTGCCAATAGAGAAACAGACATAGGTCAGTGAAGTAGAACAGAGAGCCCAGAAATACACCTTCTGTTACATGGACAAATGACCTTTGACAAGAAGAATATCAAGACCATTCAATGTGGAAAGAACAGTCTTTTCAACAAAGGGTACTGAGAAAACTGGATATCCACATGCCAAAGAATGAAGTTGGACCCTTACCTTACATCACTTACAAAAATTAGCTTAAAATGTTTTTTTTAAAGATTTATTTTATTGATACATTCAAGCTGGCGTGTAGGCCAGAAGTATGGCAGGGTGAGAGGATTCACCAGAGACAGAGTGGGAGCAGAACAGGCAGACCGACTGAAATACACTGCTGAGGGGAGCAGTAGGTGAGACAGGAGAGGTCTGCTGGAATCTCCCTGGACGGGGATTGAACTCATGCTGCAGTGGCTCTAGATAGCTTCATAGCGCTGTACTTAACCTGTTGCGCCACCAGGGAGGCCCCAGCTTAAAGTGTTTTTAAGATCAGAAATGATAAAACTCCTAGAAGAAAACCTGGAGAAATCTTCATGGCATTGGACTGGGCAACACTTTCTAGGGTATGGCACCAATAGCACAGTCAACAAAAGCAAAAACAGACAAATGGAACTACATCAAGCTTTCAAACATTTGTGCTCTCAAGGCAACCTGCAGAATGACAGAAAATATTTGTAAATCATCTATCTGGTAAGATGGAGGGAGGCAGAGAATGGATGCTGCTAGAGCAGTTGGGAGACGTGAAAATCCAGATGCGGAGGATGATGGCTGTGGGTGTGGAAAAAGGGGTTTAGGTACTTTAACAGACTGCCTCAATTTACTCATCTGGAATAGCACTTGATTATTAGCTAATATCCTTCCTGTTCAGCACTGAAGGGATATTTACTGCTGCTACTGCTATTATTATCATCATGGCTATTGTTATTATTATTAATGAAGAGAGCCCTGAACTAAGGCAGGCAGGTACCCACAGGTCAAATTCTATTGCCACCATTTTCTAGTTACGTGATTTTGAGCAAATCACTTACACAATCTGAAGTGGTTTCATCTTCGGTAAAAAGCGGAAGATGATAGCGATAAAATCATGTCAGGAGATTATTAGGTTGAAAAGCCACATATGTAAAGAAAGCCCTCAAGTGAAGAAACAAAAAGCAAGGAAGAAAGTCCTCAGCAGCATGCCAAGCATATAAAAGCAGTTTAAAAAAAATCCATGTAGCTGGTAGGTTCTTTTAAGCATTCTCTGGAAGCAGGCACTGGGCAGGTGTGACCTTGCTGGAGTGTGGGTATACCGTCACCTGAAGAAGTCAAGAAGCTATCCTTAGTTGTTCTTTCCATGGAGAGTGTGTTTTTCCTAGGCTCGAACAGGCTGTACCCACACACCTGCACAGTGTGGGAGGTGGCCGGAGGTCATGGTTCCTAGAAAGTAGGACTCAGCAGGCTGGCCATGATGGCCTGGCCCATTCCTCTGCCACCTCTGGGGCCCCTGGAGAGGTTCAAATGGTCACATCTAGCCTATGTCTCTCAGGGGGAGATGGTGGTGGTCACCACCTGCGTCGCCCCCACCAGGTGGTGTGCCTAAGCCCGAGCATGAATCACGAAGCACACATGGGAATTTGTCCCTGAGGACAGCTTTCCCTTGTGGAAGGCCTCCAGCTGGCTGGGAATGTGGGAGAGGAAGGAAGGAAACAGGACCAAACCTCCTCTGGCCTCAAGAGGCTTTTGGCATTCTCATGGCACTTGCCTGTCTTCCCCGTCTGAGGGGGTAACGAGGATCTTGCACCATGGTCCTGCTGTGTGACACTGGGACAGTTGCTTAACCTCTCTGATCCTCAGTCGGCTTCTCAGTAAAATGGACCTTGGCAGTGGACTTATCTCAGAGGTTTGTGCCAGGTTCTCGGCATGGGGCCAGGCCTATGGTTGATGTTTGGTAAATGGTCATTAAAACCGATAACCTTCAAGGATTTGGTAGCTCCAGCTGCTACTCCTTCCTCAGACCACCACAACAGGAGCAGCCTGCTCCTCTGTTTTCTTCTGACTCCAAAGAACCTACCTCAGTGGGACTGAGCATTTTCCAGGCTAAGCCTTCCCCCTTTCTTGGTCAGCCTTCACTCATTCTGGGGGTTGAAGAAGTAGAACCTTCTGCCAAGCTGATGTGGGGTCCTGAGTGAAGCCCACCTCCCTCTAGTACTTCTCACAACCTCCACCAGCCTCTGGGCCAGCACTGACGCAGGCTCAGTTCATCCTAAGCCGCACTGCCCAGTGGAATCTTCTGGATGCTAGAAACATTCTCTATCAGTGCTATTCAATCCAGCAGCCACTAACCACATGTAGCTACTGAACCCTTGAAACGTGGCCAGTGGGAAAGAGAAAATGATTTTTTATAGTATTTCATTTTAGTGAGTTTAAATAGCCACCTGTGCCTACTGGCTACCATTTTGGACAGAGGTAGGGACCTCAGGCAAGTGCGAAGAACCCCCTCATGTGCAACAACCTGGGTCGAATGGGAGCAGAGTCAAGCTGGTACAAATAAATCACTTCTCTTTTCTGGGCCTCAGTTTCCCCATCTGTTTACCAACTGCTATTCTGGGGTTCACTCATCAGCTAGGAGACCTTTCTGTGGATTTGGAGTGAAACAGGGGCACCTTCCTGATGGATTATTTCTTTAAAAAAAAAGATTTATCTATTTATGCATTAAAGTGTGTAGGCCAGAGGTGTGGGGTGGTGAGAGGACCCACCAGAGACAGAGTGGGGAGCAGAACAGGCAGACTGACCAAAATACACTGCTGAAGGGAGCAGCGGGCGAGGCAGGAGAGGTCTGCTGTGCCATGTGGGAATCTCCCTGGCCAGGGATCGAACTCGTGCTGCAGTGGCTCTGGATAGTTTCATAGGGCTACGCTTAACCCGTTGAGCCACCAGGGAGGCCCCTGATGGATTATTTCTTTCTGGGTGCCTGTGCCCAAGCGGAAAGGTAAACAGAGACCACGGAATTAGAATTACGGCCTCCTATGCTGCCCAGCTCACACCTAATATCACCTCGCCCTGGGTGGAGGAAAATGGGTGTGGCCTGGGTGAGGCCATTTCCAGCTCAATACCTCAGTGTCCTCATCTGGCAAGGGGCCAAGATGCATCCCAGAGCCAGAGATGACTAAACAGATGTGGTTGTGTGATGAAAACGGCACTTGACTTTCCTCTCCCAGGTAAAAGAAAAACATCAAATTCCAACAGAGGAGCATGTAGGCCGCATCTGAACAGTGTTACCCCAAACTGTCAAGGTCACCCACACAGGGAATCTGAGAAACTGCCCCCGCCAAGAGGGGCTCAGGAGATGTGATAAATGAATAGAATGTGCTGTCCTGGTTGGGACCCTGAGACAGAGAGAGGTACATTTGGTAAAAACTAAGGAAATCAGAATGAATTACAGGCCTTGAGTTTATTAAAATTATTTTTGACCATAAAAATATATCTTATTGGGGGCCTCCCTAGTGGTGCAAGGGGTTAAGTCTCAGCACTATGAAGCTACCCACAGCCACTGCAGCATGAGTTCAATCCCCAGCCAGGGAGATTCCCGCATGGCGCAGCAGCCCTCTCCTGCCTCGCCCGCTGCTCCCCTCAGCAGTGTATTTCAGTGGATCTGCCTGTTCTGCTCCCCACTCTATCTCTGGTGAATTCTCTCAAACCCCCCCACCTCTGGCCTATACCCCATCTATTGTATGCATAAATAAATAAATCTTTTAAAGTATATATATATATATATATATATATATATACACATACACACACACATATATACACACACATATATATATTTTAAAAGATTTATTTATTTATTTATAAGTATATATCTATCTATCTTATATATAAATATATAAATATATATTTATTTATGCATACATCTTTTAAAGTATATATATACTTCAAAAGATTTATTTATTTATAAATATATATATATATCTTATTGGTTTATTCCTCATAATAAATGAACCAGACTAATATAAAATATTAATAATAGGCAAAACCATGCAAGAGAACCTAGGTGGGATATAAGTAAATGAATAGATGAATAAATTAAATGAAGGTAAATTAAAAAAAACAGGGCCCTTCTACATTCACAGGGTGTTGGCAAAGATCTCATAAGAACACAGTGAAAGAGCATGGAGAGCAAGTTTAAAATACTACATATTATGGGAAATAATCCAGAATAGGTAAATCTAGGAGACAGAAAGCAGATTAGTGGTTGCCAAGGCGTGGGAAGAGTCCTTGGGACAGGGTCCTTGGGGGAAGGGGGAGTGAAAATGTTCTGGAATCTCGGCCTCCCTGGTAGCCTAGGGGCTAAGTTTCAGCGCTACCACTTAGAAGGCCCACCCAAAGCCCCAGCCAGGGAGCTGACCCACATGGTGCAGCAGATCTCTCCTGTTTTGCCCAATACTCCCCTCGCTGGCAGGGCTTGCTGTTGGTCAAGTTTATTCCAGCACAAACAGACTCAAGGCCAACCAGAAGTTAGCTGGGCGCAAAGCAAACACTCCAGCCTTATCTTGGGACTGTGAGGCAGCTTATAAGGCAGGCAGAGGTAACCTCTATTGTGTCTCTCCTTCACCACCTTAGCAGCAGGATGAAACTCCTCCTCGTGCTAGCTGCTCTGTTCTCAGGTAGGCAAGTTTCCCCCAGTCCACTCCCCTTGTGCTAAGAATTCACTCTTTTGGGATGGGGGCTCCAGGTCAGAGTAGAAAGCATTGGCCGGACCTGGAGCCTTTATTCAGGGCTCCCCATGGGCTGCAGGGCTCCAGTGCCAGGCTACTCTGTAATCCCCCCCAGCTGGCACCACCTGGCCTTCAGGTCTGGACTCAGATAACCCCTCTCAAAAGGCCTACCGTGCCCACCCAAGGTAAGAGAGCCCCCGTTCCTCATTCCTGACCCTATTGCCTTGGTACAGGGTCTCCCCCGTACCTCCTTTGGCAGTTTATATCTTATTGATGCATTTCCTTTTTTATGCCCCACCCACACCAAAGCATGGGATTCATGAGAACAGGGATAGAGCTATCTGTACCGTTTATTGAATGAAATAATGGAATGACACATGGAATTCAAATCCCATCTCATTCATCCATCATTCATTCAACATTGATGGTATCAGAACCTCTAAGGTATAAAGCTCTGGGTTGCAACTGGGGGCTCAGAGATGGATGAGTTTCCTGTCTGAGAAACGCACACAAGAGCAGTAGCTTTCTGCAAAGATCAGACTTAGCTGGATCAGAGAGCGGGAAAACAGGCATCTGGAAACAGGCCAAGGTGGCAGAGCCCTCCTGTCTGAGCAGGCTCCATGCCTCAGTGCATGGACACAGCCTCTGCTGGCCACCAGGGAGGCTGTCCACAGGGGACAGGCACAGCTGCTGCTTCCTTTCCCCTGGAGTTTAGGCACAGGGAGTGGCTCCAGTGTGCACAGCAGACCCAGGAAAGGACAAAGCATGGGTCAGACAGACGATACTGGTGGCCAACTGAACAGAACCCCCAATTTACTGCCATCTTCCCTGCAGGACACCAATCTCAGAGGGCAGAACTCTGCAAATGGGCAAATGCTCTTTTAGTCAAAGGCAGAATTTTTTCACTTAGCCAATAGATCACTTACTGAGCACCTACTATGTGCCAGGTACTTTCTTTAATTTGCTTATTGATAATTTCATTCATTTCACTCACATATTTATGGAGGGGCCTGTTATATATATATACTCAGACCCGATGTCAGACTTTGGGGAATCAAAGCCCTGTCCTTGAGATAATGGGCCTATGAGGGGGTGTGTTAAATAGATAGATGGGTCTCTGCTATGAAGCAAAGAACATAAAGAAAAGTGATAGTAGAGGAGCCACAGAAAGGCCCTTTTTGAGGAGGTGACATTTAAGCCATGATCTTCCAGACTTTTGAAAAGTGAAATGACAAGTGTCCAGCTAGAGGGAACAGCAGGTGCAGGGACCTTGGGGCAGAAAAGAGGTTGATCTGTTGAAGATGAAGGTCCACACAGGCCTCCTCACTAGCTCTACCTCACCCCACCACCCTACCCAAGCCCCCATTATTTCTTAAGATTTATTTATTTATGCACACAAGAGTTGGGGTGTAAGCCGGGGGGGAGCGGTGAGATGATTCACCAGAGACAGAGTGGGGAGCAGAACAGGCAGACTGACTGAAGTACACTGCTGAGGGGAGCAGCGGGCGAGACAGGAGAGGTCTGCTGTGCCATGTGGGTCAGCTCCCTGTCTGGGCATAGAACTTGCGCTGCAGTGGCTGCTGATAGCTTCAGAGTACTGAGACTTAACCTCTTGCACCACCACGGAGGCCCCCCAAACCCCCCACTTTATTTTATTTTATTTTTAAAGATTTATTTATTTATACATACAAGCTGGGGTACAGGCCAGAGGCGTGGGGCGGCGAGAGGACTCACCAGAGACAGAGTGGGGAGCAGAACAGGCAGATCAGAAGTACACTGCTGAGGGGAGCAGCCGGTGAGGCAGGAGAGGTCTGCTGCACCATGTGGGAATCTCCCCAGCCGGGTGTCGAACTCGCATCACACGCTGCCCACAGCTCCACAGCGCAGCGCTCAACCGCTGCGCCACTAGGGAGGCCCACCCCCCCATTTTAGAGCTCCAATTTTTCCACCCTCTAACATATCCCACTTCCTAATTTATTACATTTATGGCTTCTTGTTTTCCTCCCCCACTGGGACATAAGTTCAGTGAGGTGATAGATTTTTTTATTTGTTCATTCATGTGTCTCCAGCTCCCAAGGTAGTGACTAATCCATGGTAAGTGCTCAATAAATATTCACTGGACAAATTATGGAGATAATTTAACTCTATCTCCCTGGGAAACATACATTCATACAATAACTATACAGAAATATTAAGAGAAGCACTATTCATAGTAGTCAAAGTCCCCAAATGTCCATCAAGTGGTGAATGGATAAGCCCAATGTGGTCTGTCTCTACAGTGGAATATTATTCAGCTATAAAAAGGAATGAAGTGTTGACACATGTTATGACATGAACGAAGCACAAAAATGTTACGCTATGCGAAAGAAGGCAGTCACAACAGGTCACTTATTTATATGAAGTGTTCAGAATAGGGAAGTCCAGAGGGTCAGAAAGCAGATTAATGGCTGCCAGAGGGAAGGGCGAAAGGGGAACAATCACCAATGGGTGGAGGAAGTTCTTTTGGGGGTGAGGAAAATGTTCTGGAATTAGTGGTGATGACTGTACAACTCTGTGAATGCCACCAAATTGTACCCTTAAAGAGGTTAAGTGGCAAATTTTATGTTAAGTGAATTTTCTCTCAAAAAATTTGAAGTTTTTCTTAAAATTTTCTTTCACTTTATCAAGTTCTTATGTCAGCTGTCCTCTGAGGAGGCACCTGGCTGAGTCAGAGGGAGAGCGTGGGTCTTGAGAGGGCGGGCGGGCGGGCCGCTGGAGGACTGGGAGGATTTGAACTCTCCCTGTGTCTTCTCGCAGTGGCCGCTGCGGAGAGCAGCGCCAACCAACGGGCACTGCTGCAATTCCGCAAAATGATCGAATGCGCGATACCCGGCACTCGGCCCCTGTTGGACTTCAATGGCTACGGCTGCTACTGTGGCCTGGGTGGATCCGGCAACCCTGTGGATGAACTGGACGCGTGAGTGATGGATCCGCGAGAAGAGTGGAGCACCCAGGGGTGGAGGGAGGGCGCAAGTCGAGGATCTCACGAGCAGGTACAGAAAGGGAGCTTGCACATTTGCAAAGGATAACATACTTCATAGAGTCACATAAATATGTTCCCAGAGGACCCTAAGGGGAGTAGCGGACATGCAAAGTAGCGGGTGCCGCTGCCCTCTAGTGACAGGACGTTGCAACGCAAGACGTCGCAGCTAAGACTCAATAGTCACCTCTAACTACGGTTCAAGTTATCACAGCATCACGAGAATATGATAGGACTGTATCCCTACAATCATTTGAAAATCGTCTTCACTAAACACTATAAGGGATTTACTCCTTTTTAAATCTCGCAGCTCAATGCCAGCTAAAACATCCCCACCTGTTCCTGACAGAGCAAATGCAGGTTGACATTGGCTCCTGGCCCCTGCCCTGTCTCAGTTCTGTCCCTTCCTTCTCCAGGTGCTGCCAGAGACATGACAACTGCTACAGTCAATCCAAGCATTTGGACAGCTGTAGATTCCTCCTGGACAACCCCTACACCAGAACCTACTCATACTCATGCTCTGGCACAGAAATCACCTGCAACAGCAGTAGGTTCACCCCCTTACTGACTGAAAGGCCCTCAGTAGATTTGGGAGTGAGCTAATAGGAATGATAGTCACTATGATTTTCTGGGCGCCAGGCAGCGGTTCCTTTAATCCTCACAATGACCCTATGGGATAGGTACTGTTATTATGCCCACTTTACAGATGTAGAGGCTCAGCCAGCTGGGCCATTTGGTTTGTGGTGGTGTTTGGCTTTTGAATACAGGTCTCTGTGTCTCCAAGGTCTCTGCTTTTACTGCTATACTGATTTGTTATTTAATCAAAGGAACTTAGAACTAGCATTAGGTTCTTAAACGTGCCAAGTACTCAGCTAGGCATGTGTAAGATTGGTTATATTAACCCCATTTTACAGGAGCTGAGACTGAAAACTTGTCACTTGCCTCAAATCACACATCTTTTAAGTGACAGGACGGATATTTGGACCCAGTTGCTCCCGATGTCAAAGGTCCTGCTGTTGTCTAAGCCGTGCAGCACTCAACGGTGAAGTGTGTCCCCACCCAGGCAGCGCTGACAGGCAGACAGTGCCCAAGCCAGGGCAGCACTCTGAGTTTTCACTGCCCTCCCCTTTGCACTCACAGACAGACCCACTTTTCAAAACTGTAAGATATTGAAACAACCAAAATTCAACCCCAAAACTGCCAGGAAAAAAAATACCCTGAATCCCACCATCCTATGAAATATAAAAATCCTACCACGAGGCCTCCATGCTTTTGCCCCTATGCTTGGAATAAGGTTTATACTCTTTTCAACATGGCGAGGCGTGCGCCCACCTCAAGTCCTCTATTCCTTCTGCATCATATACTTTCCACCACGAACCACTTGGGCACATCCCAGGTGTGTCTTCAGATTTCATATTCTTTCCTTTTTTTATTCAAAGATTTACTTCTATTGACTTACGCATACAAGAACTGGTGTGCAGGTCAGAGGTGCGAGAGTTAAGAGGATTCACCAGAGACAGAGTAGGGAGCAGAACAGGCAGATTGACTGAAGTACACTGCTGAGGGGAGCAGTGGGTGAGGCAGGAGAGGTCTGCTGTGCCATGTGGGTCAGCTCCCTGGCTGGGGATCAAACTCATGCTTCAGTGGCTGGTGGTAGCTTGAGAGCACTGAGACTTTAGCCCCTGTGCCACCAGGGAGGCCCCATATTTCATTTTCACAGTGAGGGCTCTCACCACCATCTTTTCAATCACATATACACTCCCTCCATCATTCTCTCTTCTCTGAGAAGTCCACAGGACTTCTCAACATCTAATGTATTTATTCCTTAATTTTCTGTCTCTCCAATAGCAAGGATTGTTGTCTACTGTCATCACTGCTCTATCCCCAGAATCTAGAGCAATGCCTGGCACAGAGTAGGTGCTCAGTAAATATTTGGTGAATGCACAATCTAGATACAATACTGCATTTTGCTCTTTTCATGCCATGGGTACTCACCTTCTTTTGACTTATTACCATGTCATAACCATTTCCCATCTGACTTCAAAATCCTTATTCTTTCTCTTTTCATCACTGCATAGCATAACTCAATTTGCTTACACAGGCCTCTGTTAACAGTTTGGTTTTGATTCACTATAGAAAGCCAAATAACTGAGAGACCATATTTTTGCACTATTTGATATGGATTTCTATGGATTCCAGATAACTTTAGAAATCTTATGAAAGCTATGATCCCTCTCCCCAGGGGAAACACATGTGTGTGCACATGCACATGCATGCGTGCACGCACACACACACACACACACACACACACACACAGGCAAAATAATTTCTTTTTAAGCAGCTGCCTTCCTCCCTCCACCCAAAACAGCATCTCAAAAATACTGCATTAGGGTGTTTATGCATATTAATAAATAATAATTTGCCAAATAATTATCTAGCTGTGCACACTGTATAATCTAAGTGCTGATTTATGCTTAATGGACTTTCAGTGGGTTAGGGAAACATGTATTTTCAGAGAAAAGGATCAGAGAGAGAAAACTTTAATAAGATGAATAAAGGTGGGCCTCCCTGGTGGCACAAAGGGTTAAGTCTCAGCACTGTGAAGCTATTGGTAGCCACTGCAGCACTAGTTTGATCCCAGGCCAGGGAGCTAACCCACATGGCACAGCAGACCTCTTCTGCCTCACCTGTTGCTCCCCTCAGGAGTGTATTTCAGTCAATCCACCTGTTCTGCTCCCCATTCTGTCTCTGGTGAAAGCTCTCACCCCCACATCTCTGGCCTACACCCCAGCTCTTATATGCACAAATAAATAAATCTTTCAAAAAAGATGATTAGGGGCCTCCCCAGTGGCGCAACGGATTAAATCTCAGCACTGTGAAGCTATCTGCAGCCACTTCAATAGAGTTCAATCCCCAGCCAGGGAGCCTCTTACATGACGTAGGAGACCTCTCCTGCCTCGCCCACTGCTCCCCTCAGCAATGGACTTCAGTAGATACGCCTGTTCTGCTCCCCACTCTGTCTCTGATGAATTCTCTCACCAGGTGTATGTATGAATTCTCTCACCTCTGGCCTACACCCCAGCTCTTGTATGCATAAATAAATAAATCTTTTTTAAAAAGATGATTAAAGGTAAGCAGAGCACATTACTAAATTACAGACACTAAAGTTCAAGTGGATTTTAAATGTTATCTTTGTTATTTCTTTTGATTATAAAAGTAAACAAGGCCAAACTAATGTAATTTCAAACTCTACAGAAAATCATGGAAAGTAAAAGACACCTATAATTCTACTCCCCAAAGATAATCAGGTCGCTGAATCACCCTTCAAATTCTGGGGCATATACTAGTTACATATTCTTTGATAAAGTATCATGATATCATTACTACATATAGAATGTCTGTAACATTCTATTGCAACAACATTTTGTAGTTTTTTAAACGTGATTTAATGTTGAGAAATTGGCTCACTGAACTTCCCTAAGTTGAAATGTACAATCCTTTGCAACTTTGAGTATATGTTTTAGTGTCTTCCATACATTCAAAATCGCTTGCCTATGTTATCAGAGATCAGTGGTGTTTGAAAGTTACATGGATTTTAGGGTTTCAAACTAGAGAAGATTTTCGAAAAGGTAGCTGTCACCCTGCCACATAAGACACAGGTTGCCCAGTTAAATTAGATTTTCACATAAACAGCGAATAATTTTTTAGTCTATGTCCCAAATATTGCATTCATTGTTTATCTGTAACTCTGAGACTTTTATTTGCTTAGTATGTCCACCTTAAATCTGCAATGGCATAGCCACTGGATTATTCCCATCAATTCTTCCTGCCCCTGGTTTGTACAAAGGGATCCACCTTAACTTAGTCAGTTCCTCTTGCTCTTTTCCAGGCAAAAACAATCCCTGCCAGGAATTCATCTGCAATTGTGACCGCACTGCTGCCATCTGCTTTTCCCAGTCCCCATATAACAAAGAACACAAGAACTTGGACAAGAAGCACTGTAAGAACTAAGTACTGCCTCTGAAAAGAGTTCTGCCCTACCTGCCTCATGGCCTTCCTGTTACACTGTGCCCTCCAATAAAGCACCTATTGAAAGCCTCGTGTTTGGAGATTTTTACTCTATTGAACATGACTAGGTCTCTTCCTTATCCTTTGTGAGCATCATTCCTTCCAGCCTCAAAAGTTGAATGACAGGGATATTTCCAGGAAGCAAGTATCATGAGACCTGAATAATGATTTCTACCATCATCTATGAATAATTTACTCTGTGCCAGGACTATGTGTCTCTAAAGCCTCTGGGTATGCCATGAGGTTTTAACGTTATCAGCAAATCCTACTGTTCTAAGCTGAGGCTCAAGAGAAGTCATTAGTCCAAAGCTATGCATCTAGGAAGTAGATGCAAAGAAGGGATTCGAAGTAGCAAAGAAGGGAGTTGAACCCAATGGATCTGGATCTGGCAACAGAACACACACTTTTCACCCCAATACCCTGCCCTGTCTGAAGCTCTGGGCTTTTGTCTCCATCTTAGCCAGACCATGTCCCCTCTAGTTTGTCTGCCTCCATTTTCAACTGTGTTAAACCATTTTTTCTATAACACCTTTCCTTACTAAACCCTTGGAAAGACTTCACTTACAAGGTGGTTTTTCCATTGTGGTCATCAAACATAATAAACACTAATAACTCTACTTCTTGAGCATTTACTGCATATAGCCCTGTGCTAAGGACTTCCCACACCTCATCATGCTAAATGTTCAAACCAGCCTTGTGAGGTGGATATTAGTTGCCCCCATTTTTAGGCTGAGGAACTACAAACTCAGAGAGGTTAAGACACTTGGCCAAGATCACACAGACGGCAGAGTCTGGATTTGACCAGATTTGTCTGATGATCTAGTTATTTCTCCTCATTTCTGCTTAATGAATATTTATTAAACAGTCGGGCACTGTATAAAATGCTGGGAATACAAAGTATTTGGGGCTGGTGTCAAGACAATGATGGATTGTTCGGAGCTATGAGCATTTTGATCTTCTCTGACTTTCTCCCCTTACTCTTCAAACTGGCAAATGTTATATCATACATACTATGCTCTATGGCCCATGTTGTGCCAAGCATTTTGTACAATTATTTTGCCATTCTCACAACAGCTGTATAGTTGTGGGTACTATTATGTTCTCCTTTTACAGATGAGGAAACTGAGTTGCCAAAGATCCTTTATGGTGGCATAGGTGAGCCTGGAATCCTAGCTTGGATAATTTAGAGGAGAAGTGCTATGACACTGTGAACTTGCTGAAAGAGCAGTGAGGAGTTTTAATAATCCCTTTTATATCCCAACCCGCTTAGTACAGTACTTGACATAGGGGCACTCAATAAATAA
>PVIJ01012105.1:0-51389 GCA_004024925.1 Scalopus aquaticus | reverse complement strand
TCCTATCTTTTGGCCAAAATCCCGCCCAAAAGCATGTCGGCCGGGCACTGGTGCAGCACCCCCTACCCACGCCCTCCGGGTTCAGAGTTCCCCGCTTCGGACTCCAGAGACGTGTGCGCCTGGTGTCCGCGGGCCGCCGAGTTTCCGCGGGTACCACCAGGGCCTTCGGGTGGACCCTCAGGGGTCCCCGGTCGCCCCCGCGCGCAACTGAGACACGGCGGTGCACGACACCCGAGCACTCACCCAGCAGCAGAGGGCTGGAGGGGGCACAGCGGGAAGCAGTGGCAGTTTGGCCTCGCACTCTGCGCTCACCGCTGTTTACCTCGCCCCCACTTTTCCTGGTGTACCACGATGGGCGCCAGTGCAGGTTCCCCAAGCTCCGCACCTTCCACAGGGCACCACGCTGCCCCACCAAGAGGATCCTGGAGCGCCCGGCGCTGACTGACTTGGGCGCGGGACTTGACTGTTCTTGGCGCGGTGCTCTCTTAGCAGGCAACTGCGGTGCTGCTGTAAAGGGTTCGATCCTCCGGCTGCCAGTCAGACTTTCAGGTCAAATACTTACACCGCTCTCGTTCTGTCTCTGCTCTGGGCACCTGACTTTACCTTGTCCTTCCCCGGTCCCCCAGTCCCTGGTCGCGGCTCGGTGGCCCCGGGTGGAAGAAGCGAGGCGCGAGCAGAGGCGGCAGGAGTGTGGAATTTGTGCTGTTGCGAGTAATCAGCTGCAGAGCTGCACTAGCCCCGCCTGTCCCTGCCTTCCCCCGCTGCTCCACCAGCCTGAATTGCACCTCCGCGCCTCAGTTGAGCCTGCAGTGTCTGGCAGCTCAGAAAAAGCGAGCCCCTCCAATGAGAAGCAACTCTAAATCTGCTTCCAAAGCCAGCCAACTCTCCTTTCTCGCTCTCCTGCATCAGTCAGAAACTCCCAGCAAGCAGCAAATGCTGCTCTCTGAAAGGAGAGAAGTATAATATCGCTCTCTAACTAGGGCTCTCATTTAAAGGAGTGCCTGGGTTTGGGGATGAATCATAAACATAGCTTTCAACTGAGGCTGAGATAAGCATGTTCAGAACTCAAAGTTGCTAGAAGCAGAGGGGCCTTTAGGACAGGAACAGAAAAGAGGGAAGACACTAATGGGAAAGCTCCCAATTCTCCCTGAAAATGGCTGTTATTACAAAGCCTCAGAATACCCCGAGTTAATGCATGACTGTAATTGAGGAAACAAGGCTAGATTTTAATGGCACAGACATGGCAGTTAACTTAATAGAGGGATAAAGTGCAGAAATAGCTAATATACTGCTAATTTGTAAATATCATCTTATTTACTATGGTTCATATTTGCTTTAAAATGTCATGGTATCTTATGGCACATTCCATGCAGTCAGAGGCATAAAATTGATTCTGTTGTAAAATCATCAAATCGTGGGGTTGTAAAAGCATAGGGTTGTTTTAAGACTCCCGTACAAAGGAAAATGAGTACTTAATCATTCCATCAGTTTTCTGCCAAAAGGTACTCACTTCTACCTCTCTAACCCTAAACCTTAGTGCAGCCAACCTTGTACCTTGTCAGTCATAAGTAGAGGACTCCTTCACGGTCACACGATTAAAATATTCTGTTGTTTAGACACTTCTCCGGCAGGGTGTCTGATAAAGAGTTCAGAAACTGTTATTCCCTAGGGTTACATAAGAAGGCAAAGTGACACTATGGGAAGTGGAAACTGCTCTGGTCCTGGGATCATAAAACTTGATTTGAGCCCTGGCCTTACTACTTACTTCCATTTGCCAGCTGTGACCTTGTGCAAATAGCAGAACATCTTTGAGACTCAGTTTCTCCTCTGAAAAATTTGCTGTTTCAACATTTTCCCAGAGTTGCTATAAAAAAAAAAAGAATGAATGGTTTTATTAACTACATTTTATTTGCTGTGAGGGATGTTATACACTGAGCTGTAAAGTCACTAAGCCACAAGGAGATTATGAATGAGTTTTAGGAGTTAGCCCCACGCTGTGAACTTATATTCTCCTTTCACCTCTCACATTTCCCCTGACTCACACCGCCCTTGTCAGGCTGACTTCTTTCAGTTTCTAAAAACCACTTGTGGCACAATTCCTATCCTTAAGCCCTTGTATGACCAGTTCCATGTACCTAGAAAGTTCTTGCCCAGACACTCCATGTTGCCAGTCCCTTCAATCATTCAGCTCCTTCAGAGAAGCCTCCACTAGCACCCCAGGTACTCCCTACCACATTCACTTTCTTCAGAACACTTTTCAGCTACGTTCCTAACTGTTTTCTTCATTTGCTGGTTGACTTTCCTCCCCTCCACCAAAATCCAGGAATATAAGCTCTATGAGAACGTAGATCTGGTCTGCCTTGTTCACAGCCATGCCCTCAACTTCTAGGACATACCTATCACACACTAGTTTAAGGAGAAATATTTATTGGATCATTAACAGGTACCAAGCTGCATAACAAGGAAACTCCACATACATTGAAATTGTAATACACAATTAAAAGTCATCTCTATTGTTTTCAAGTCATCACTAAAGCAGTTTAGTTACACAGCAATATAAAAGAACAGTAAGTAGAAAAAAAAGTAATACGTCCTGTGCTTGTTAGTTGGAGTATTGTTATCCAAACAGCTGCCAAATCCTTTTGGTTTCACCACTGCAATAACTCTCCTATGATTTTCCCTATCTTTTTAAGAAAGGCTCCTAACCTTCAAAACCCCCATTTCATTTTAGTCCAAAACTCAAACTTCTTGCCTTTGTCATTTTATTCTTTCAAACTGTCTGAGATAGCCTTACTAGGTCAGTTTCCTCAGCATTGTGTAAGTTTAGCACTGGAATGGAAACCAAAGAATTCACTGATTGTTTCATTTGATCATTTCATTTACAAGCATTTAAATTTCCTGAATTATGAAAACACATTTCTATTAAAGTCACCATCTTCCAATAACCAAAACTATAAACAAATAATTTTATTATCTAAGAGACATGGTCTATTCTAATCTTATTTTACAAACCAACAAATTGGGGCTAAAAAGAGAAAATATCTAGTTCAATGTCAACAATGGATAAGTGGAAACTTCAGATTTGAACAAAGAATAATGTATCTCCAGCTACTGGGTGTTCTGTCATCCCTTACCAAGTGCCTATACCAAGTATAGGCGCCATCTCCTTCTACTGTACCATGCGTTCATACATATTGAGATCTAAGGCCCTTGGAAAAATGACCTAACCTATCTTTCCAAAATTATCTCCTACCTTCCTTTTAACGTGGGAAGCCATTAAAGGTGACTCAACCAGTTTTGCCAACCTTGACTGTTAGCAATTCCCCAAACCAACCCCATATTAACTTCATTTGTTCAACGTCTTTCATGTCACTTAAATGTCCAAACCACCGTCACAGTTGTGCAAGGACAATGAAGAATTTCTCCACCTTTTATTTCAAGTGCCACCCCCTACCTGAAGAGTTACCTTAACCTTCAACTTATGAAAATCGAGCCATTCTCTCAATTCTCTTTTCCCTAGATTTGCAATGTGGCCTTTTTTTTTTTTAATAGCTTGTAATTCAGCTTAGATTTCATGAAAATTCCCCCTTGAAAGGGGCAAACACCTTGCACATCCACGTCTTAATATTGTAATACGATGTAGTACTCCAGCTAGCCTGTCTTGCCTTGCACATAGTAAATAATTAATTCCTTTTAAGATAGCACTAACATTTATTGTGGCTACTTTAATGTGCTGGGCAATCTTTCTGGAACTTTAGAGCTAGTATTTTTACTAGCTAAGATGGTGAAGTGGGGAATCAAAACACCCTGCACATTTTCAAGATCTCTATTCTTTCAGAGAAACAGAACTACCTGATAAGTGAAATATTTTTCAGGATGTCATCATGTCACACTTTAAATGTGACTGAGCCTTTGACCTATTTGTGTCATTGGGTCCAACTCCAGGAAAATGTTTAAAGTTGAACCAAACTCCTCTTCCCGTCAGGACAGCTGCTTCCATGGTGACATTCTGGAGGGCAGCCAGGCCACAGTGCCCAGGCCAGGCAGGTTGTGTGAGGAATGGATGACAGAAGGCCACCTAATCAGGTGCTGGCTGATGGACTGATGTGAAACATTGTATACAGAATGGGTTAAAGGAAGGAGAGGCACACAATTCAATTCAGCCAAAGTCATAAAGTCAGAAAAATCCAGAAAATGTAATTAGAGTATAAAATCATTTGGAGTCTAACATTTAAAGATAGGGTAGTAGAGGTTATAAATAAACCACCATAAAGGTCTGATGGTGTGTGTGTGTGTGGCATGTGTGGGGAGTGGGGAGGGAGGGTTAAAGCTCTGTTTAACAACAAGCCAAGTTAAGAACAAGCTACATATTTATTATGCCCAGAAAGTAGTTCTGGCAGTGTATTATTTGCTGTGTCCAAATTAATAATATCACGAATAACCATAACTTCAAAAGTGAAAGTTATGATTCTGCATTTTATACTAAAAAGGCATGACTTTGCACATGCATTCACCCTGTTATGTAACTGAGCTATGTGAGGAAAAGAGTATATTTAATTTAAAGAAAAAAAACCTCTGCCCCTGAGAAGTCCAAATTCTAAAAATGACTTAATCTGCCAACTGTGAAAAGAGAAAGACTTTGAACATCTCAGTATACCTGAAGTCCACCTTCTTATGGTTCACTTATTGCCACTGTGATGCCCACCATGTGATAGCATGTATGGTGAGAAATATTAATTACTCTGAGGTGAAAATGGTATAGTAATTAATATTCCCTTCCTCTCAAACCTATCATTCTCCAAAAGGACAATGAAGAGATGGGCAGGCTTGGGATCTAAAGCACTTATGTTTCAAAGGACACATTCAATTTTCCACCATAAGTTCTGCTATATCTGGGAAAAGGTCACTCTTTGAAGTTCTATATGCAATTTTGGGCAAAAGGATGGTGTTCCTTTTTTTTTTTTTTTTTTTTCTGTAGCCCTCCTAAAAAAAGGATACTGAAGTTATTTTCTCTCTTGCCAAAAAAAGAAGAAAAAAAATGAAAAGAGAGAAATCAGTTTGAGATTTGATTGCACAGACTTGAGAACTGAGGCATTGCCATACATGGGGGATGACTCATCCAAATCTTAATCTTGGCTCCAAACTCTGGTCTCTGCCTAAGGATTCAGAGAAAGGCAAAAATGTCATTGTTTACTTGGAGGCCATTTATTTAGCAAGGTTCTCCTGTCTTGAACCCTCTTTTTGTTATAAAGCTATCCATGGGAGTAGTCTGGTTTCTGAAAGCATAAGGGATTTTTAAAAGTCTTTCATAAGTCAAAATCTACTGTTTTTGTTTGTTTGTTTGTTTGTTTGTTTGTTTTTTATCAGACCCAAAGGTTTATTGGCAGGACATCAAGGAAAAATAACAACTTCCTCTCCTTGTACATGTCAGCTGAGTTACACTTCAGAGAATTTCTCTACTGAACATCAATGAAGTCCCAGATGTCAAAATATGTGCAAGCACATTGCTTCACTCAATACAATAGACACATAATGTGCACAAATCATGTACCCAGCACTTTCCAAGGGGTGTACACAGCAGAAATAATGACAACATCATGCCACAACAATAATAATAATGCAATATGCTAAGCACTTAAAGGAAGATGATTGCTTTGTTCACATTCAGTATTTAGGAAATCCTGCTCCCACTTATGTGGGTTCTCCAAACCTATCAATCTGGAATCACATTTATAAGCAATATATTACCACTGACAAAACTACTTTTTCCTAGAAATCTGAGGTTTTAACTATTTCTGAGAAATAAGATTTCTACTTATTTGCAATAGGAAATAATGTGCTTTCATCTTATAGAGATTTATAAACATGTATTAACACTGGGAAAAACAAACGTAGCATCTTGGAATTGGTAAACTTTTCATCTTAATTTACTATTTTAGTATACACTGAAAAGATTGGGATTATTTAGTTTCTAATAGTCGGGAAATAATAATACATCTTTTGAAACTTAAAAAATATGTGAAAAAAGAAAAAAAATGACAAATTGTGTCAGTAGAGTTTACCTGGAAAACAGATGCTGAGATAAACCTAGGAAGACAAAAAGTTTAATAAGGGCAAAGGGAAAGGAAAGGATTAAAATTTTTATCATCAAATTGTAAAGCTGACTGATAACAGTGAAAGGACAGGTGGGAGGGGCAGAGATGAGTAGAAACACTCAGACTCTGATTCTGATTTGATGAAGTCTTGGCAATCTCAAGGGGAAGCTCCAGACAAAAGTGCCCACTGGAATATTACCACTTTGACTTGGCCCATTGCTGTCTTTGGCTGGTGGCTGCTGTTGGAAGAACAAGACGTCAGCTGACTGCCACATCAGATTGGAAAGGTGCTAGAGCTGGAGGCCATCAGCTGAACATACTCCTTCCCTCACAAGGGCAAGTTCTTGAAGGAAAATCAATTGGTACACTTCTGCAGCTACCAGTCAAAGGAAAATCGCGAAATTTATCAATGTCTTTCCAGAAAAATTAGCAAAGTATAACCAACTGAATATGAATACATCCTGGTATAATCACATCAATCTTTTTTTTTTTTTCTTTTGGTGGGTGGGAGGTAGGAAGGAAGGGAATAATAGTCCAGGACCATGTGATTATAGTCTGTTATAGAGGGCAGGCATAATACATTATTAATTTTTTTTAGCATCTTCCAATACTGAGACCGCATTAAGGCTGTGAGGAAGGAGCGATAGAGATGGGACGAACAAAAGACTGTTTGACAATAGGATAGATAACAGAACTTAGACAATATTTCATGGCAACTCGCTCAAATGGAAAAGGAGAAAAATGAATAGAATTATCTGAAATCTATTTGTCCTGTTGATAGTTCTTACCTATACATTAGAATCACTTGGGACTACACCCCAGATAATTAGATTCTTGGGGGTTGGGCATTAGTAATCTTTAAAGGCCCCCTAATAGCATGGCTAGGACTGACAAACACTCATCTGTGGAAACTGCATGCTCATTAATAGAAGAATTTCCCTGGGAAATGTCACTAATACCACCAATTTTCCTTGCGCACTGCTGAAAGCTCTCATCCTTTGGTACCAATGAGAGTTATTAACCGATCCCCCACACTCTCACAAATCACCAAGATCCAACACGTGTGAATCTAAGCTAAAAATGAAGGTGGGTCTGCCCTCTTGGGAAAGACACCTTGGGGAAGTAGGGCACATTGTGGATTGGCTGCAGTTTAATCTTGTCCTATCACCCATAGTCATAAAGAATGAACATGAATGGAAGAAGCAGGAATTGCAAAATCCATAAATGCTTTACGTTTTTCATTAATAATGTTTCTATTGCAGGCCTCCCTGGTGGTGCAATGGGTTAAGTGCAGCAATGTGGAGCTGTTGGTGGCCATAGCGCAAGTTGCTTGCTCCCCTCAGCAGTGTACTTTGGTCAATCTGCCTGTTCTGCTCCCTACTCTGTTTCTGGTGAACACTCTCACTGCCCCACACCTCTGGCCTGCACCCTAGCTTGTATGCAGAAATAAATAAAATCTTAAAAAATAATAGTAGGGCCTTCCTGGTGGCACAGCAGTTGAGCGCTGCGCTGTGGAGCTTTGGGCAGCACGCGATGCGAGTTCCACGCCCAGCCGGGGAGAATCCCACTTGGTGCGGCAGACCTCTCCTGCCTCGCTCGCTACTCCCCTCAGCAGTGTATTTCTGATTTGCCTGTTCTGCTCCCCACTCTGTCTCTGGTGAACCTTCTCACTGCCCCACGCCTCTGGCCTGTACCCCAGCTTGTATGCAAAAATAAATAAATCTTTAAAAAATAATAATAATAATGTTTCTACTGCTTTCTGTGGATATGAATGTAAAAAGGCTGACTTTTTCATCTCTCATCACTAGCATTTACCATAACTTTCTGAAATAAAAATGGAAAAAAAGGAAGGATGGAGAAAGAAAGGAAGAGGAAATGAAAGAAGAAAGAGCACAACAAAATTCTCACAGACTGCTAATAAACCAGTGGAAAAGTATGTCACTGGTGGAACTACGTGGCCAGATGGGAAGAAAAATCCCCAGACTGGGATGGAAAACGTTTACATTTTCCTCTATACTATATGGTTATTTGGATGTGAAAGGGCATAAAAAACTATAGAAGTAAACACAACAACCACCAAAAACTAGGATGTAGTTTTTACACACATTTTTAGAATTCTTGCAGTACTCACTAAGGAAAAATTCTTGATAATTTTCATTTTGATTTTCACTCTGGGAAAGATAACTGCCTTGAGTTCCCCCAGTTGAATGACAGTATGAACTCACCCACATTACTGATTACCCAGTAGTCCACAGATCATCTTCATATTCCCCAGGAGATAACAGAAGAGCCCTGAGAATTCATTTAGGGGTGGAGTGGGAATGCATTAAAGCTCTCCACTTTCTTCTTGCGTGGTTCCCTCCTCCAACTTACAAAGTGGGCACTTAAGCAATTCAAATTTCCTGTTGAGTAAGTAGCAATTGTTGTTCAAAACTGATCTGAAAGTGAAAAAAAAAATGGGTTCAATTTCTTTCATATGAAACTTCTACCTATTTATTATCACCTACAGGTACTATTATGGCTGTAGAAAAATAGTGATTTTGCAGTAAAAATTAAACTTAACAATTATTCTAAACCTATTCTTACTTACTTCTCTCATCTCTATTAATTTCAAAGTCTGTTTTCCAAACATAGCTATGATTGACAGATTTATTTTTTAATTGAGGGCATTCCTCTAAGAGTAAATGGGTGTTACCGCCATATAATGCACATAACATAAAAAATATACCTGCTGTTCAACACTAACACCCTTTCATTTTTGTTTTGCATCAAGATGAAAGGTCAACAAATAAAATAAAAACATACTATGAAATGACCAAACAATGAATTAACTTATAACATATATAGAGAGAGTTCTTTCAGATATTTCTTTTAGTAAAATCAATGAATAAGGTATGTAACATTTAAAGAATAGTTAAAAAAAGAAGTCAGATAGAAGGGATCTGTCAAAGCCTTATTCTAGCTATCAGTAAAACACATTCTTTTTTGCATTCTGTGAGGCTGGAGCTGCTGTTGATGGAATGTTCTCACATATTCTGTCAATGTCAAAATGCAAACATCACTAAATAAACCCTTGTGTCAAAATGTCACATAGTGATTATGCTTCTTGACAACACCAATGAATGACAAGCCTGCCTCTATGTCATGAAAGGTTGCATACCAATCTTGAGAGGCAACAGAAATGAAGGAAGCTGTAGTCAGAATTCATTTAAACTGTACAATTAAATTAGATAAGTTATGTAGCCAACATAATATATAGTACTGTGATTCTCATGGAATAAAAATAGTTACTCAACAATTTGATGAAAGCATTTAATAATTAACATGCATTTCTGAATCTCTGCTATCAAGTAGTCATATAAAAAAGGATATTTTTTTCTTTTTGAGAGCAGACTACAAATACAGTGAACTTTGGAAATCACAGAACAAACCCAGATGACACATTGATAAAGTCTTTGCAAAAATGTAAACAAAATGACTAAGTTATTTAGTGGTTCTGAATTCCATGCTCTCTCTTGTTCCACCTCTACTCAACGAGGAATAAAAGGAAAAACTCCATGAAATAAAACATGTATTATGAAAATATTTTATACCTTGTACTGATTTATCAAATTAATTGGTAATTATCAATTTAATCAGTACAAGGTATAAGTCAATCATTAATTATACATTTTAAAATTAAAGAGAAATTTAAATGTATCATTTTAGTACAGATAATTTCACCAACGTTCTACTATATTTGTCATATTGACACATTTGATACTCTAGACACAATTTAATGTTACCTAAATCATTATAACTTTTAGGACTGTGACTACCATCTCTGATGCAGGTGTAGGATTGATGAGTGAATTCTTGCTTTGCACTTCCTGATGGTGTGATTTTTAGATAAACTGCTAACCTCTCTGTGTTCGAATTTTCTCATTATTAAAATATCTACATGAAGTAACTTGATGTGAAGATTCTACTAGACAATCTACATAAAACATAGTGCCAATATATGGCACAAAATATTTTCAAGGTCCTCAAAAAACAAATTCAAAACTAATTGTTAAATAAGATAAAATCAGCATAAAGAGCTTCTAATTTGCTATTAACCTACAGATAATTTTATAGTCACTGAAATTGAAGAAATAAATTCCAAAAATTCTAATGTTTCCATTTCCTTTAGAACATTGTAATTTCACAAATTAATAATTCTGTTTTCTCAACTCACCTCAACAGAAATAAGAGCATGCTGCCTTCTTCCCACTACTATTTAAATTTGCAAAATAAGTTAATCCATATATTGGGAACAACAAATTGGACACTACCCCAGTGGCCAAACCCAAGTCACAAATCAAAGCTTAAGTGAGCAGACCATTATGGGAAATGTTTCACTGTCAAAGACATGTAACACCAATCACATTCCTTCAAATCACTTTAGCTAGTTTACTTTACCCTAAAAAATATGTCCCTCTGTAAAGAAATATCTGACCTACTAGGCGATCACAGCATGTTTCTACCCTGCCTTTTGTACCCCCAAGTGAAATTTGCTCTTTCCCAAAATCCTTAAGGAAAAGAGCTCTCCTGCATATGAGGCACTGTCCTCCAGTCCTTGGATTGTTTCTCCTTGAATAGAGGACATCAAATTTGTTACTAAATTATTTCAGTTTTATTTGACACTTGGCTGTATGTGAAGTTACCCTATGTTGACTCTGCTATTTTCGGTCTATTAGGCACTTTCATTCACTCTTTTTCATAACACTTTGGAGGGGAAAGCCACTTATTATCCCATTCCACCTTCCACCCCCTTACTCCCTGCAAGTGCTTGATTTTATACAAAGAATTGACTTCTTAATAGTCCAACAAAACTCTCACAATAATAGAACAGCTAGGAGCAAAACAAAACAAAACCTTTAGGTTTTTCCTATAGTGAAATACAAAGATTTACTCACCAGAATACTCTTAGGAAATGAAAGTGCTTGTTTTGGGTAGACTCTGGGAAAACTGAGAGTGGATGGAACTACTTCAAGAATTGCTTGCTGTAACATATGAAAAAATGTTTAACATCACTAATTATCAGGGAAGCACAAATCAAAACCACAATGAAATATCACCTCCCACGATGGCCCATGTTAAAAAACTGCTGGAGAGGATGGGAGAAAAAAAGGAACATTCTTACATTGCTGGTGGGAATATGAAGTGGTCTTGACACTATGGAAAGCTGTGTGCAGGTTCCTCTGAACACTAAAAATAGATGTACCACATGACCCAGCAATTATACTCCTAGAAATTTAGGCAAAGAACACAAAAACACTAATTCAAAAGGAAACTGAACTCCTGTGTTTACTGCAGGACTATTTACAATAGCCAAGATACAGAAACAACCCAAATGTTTCAAAACAGAATGGATCAAAAAGTTGTGGTATATTTATGCAATGGAATACTACTCAGCAGTCAAAAATGAAAAATTCATGCTTTTGAGGCAACGTGGATGGAGCTAGAAAGGATTATGCTAGCAGAATAAGTCAGAAGGAAAAAGATAAATATTGTATGGTTTTACTTATATGAGAAATATAGAGAAACCAAACAAAAGGTCAAGAAAAAGATAAAACTAGCAAGCTGACCATATATCTGAGGCATCCAGCAAGGGAAGGGGAGGGCTCAAAAAAGGGGCGGGAAGAGCACAAGGGAATATTGTGATGGTTCATGAGTGATATGGTGAAGAGAGAACTATGGGAACTACACCTGAGGGGAGAAATAAAATAAGTTCGCAACATATTGATAAATGCAAAAAAATGAAGAAGGAGGAGGAGGAGGAGAAGGAGAAGAGGAGAAGGACGAGGACGAGAAGGAGGGGGAGGAGGGAGAAGAGGGGGAGGAGGAAGAGGAGGAAGAGGAGGTGGAGGAGGTGGACAAGGAGAAGGAGAAGAGGCACTTATTGGTCCGGGGAGGGAGGAAAAAGGAGAAAAGCAAGAAAGAGTTGGGCATGGCATCAGCAGCATGGGAGACTTGTTACTCTCAGAGATGACTTCTCCAGACATAGTCCTCAAAATTCACAAAGTTCATCAGTCTTGTGGTTGTTTTGAAGCCAACGAATTATCTTTATATAAGGCAAATTTATACAAGGTAAATTCAAAATAGTAGTTGGCAGGTAGCAGGGCTGGAAGACCAAGAGACAAAGGGAGAAATAATCCCTGAAAACAGGGGCTTTGAACTAGATAAGGCCAACAGGTTCGAATAGTGTTAGAAAAATCCTGTGAGAAGTAACAATGCCCCAAGTTTGCCTTAAGGGCAGTTTTTGTGGGGGGGTATGAGGGGAGGGCGGGGTAACTATTCAAAATAGTTACCTCACTAAATTAGTGACCAGGGGTTGCTTTTTCACCACTAACTTTTCCTAGTCCCCTGTGTGGATTACAAAATGGCACCATTAGGAAAAATAATTTTGAAATTCAGTAATAAGAGTGGGCCAAGCCATTAAAATAACTGCAAGTAACAATCTAGAAACACTAGCAGAGTATTTCAAATGAAGACTAAAGAAACTAAACTCACCTATCATAATAATGCACCTTTAAATTGGTGCTATTTAAACACAAAATAGCTGTACTATAAAAAGTGTCCCCGATACTTCAATTCTACATGCATTTCAAACAGTATGAAAAACTGTAACTTCAGGGTATGCCTCAAATAAAAGCAAAAAAGTGATAAAAAAAAATATGTACTCTCTTCCCAGAACATTCTCAGATATATAGTATAGAGCAAAATAACCTCATTTTCAAAAGCAAAGACACTTATGAGCAATACATTTATTTCATACAACTTATGATGAGAGTATGGCATGGTGAATAGAAAATTTTTATATTAAAATTTTATTTTCCAGAATTGCTTATTATTTGCCATCTATTTGCAAGAAGTTAAGATTGACTGCACTAATACTATAGTTATTGTTAATAGTTCCCATGCTATGTAACTCATAACCCCAAGCACCTTCTAGAACTGTGATTAGAGGTAAGAGAAAAAATTCTTGGAACTCCTTATTAAATAGAAAGCTTATGAGAGAAGAAAACAAAATGACACCACAGAGCTACTTCTGCTGAAGCTTCCCTGGGGTATAAGAACCCAACCAACTTCAACTTTCCTTTCTCATATTGGTCCCTGGGAAAGCTGATACACCACAGGTCTCAGGGGCATTGTCCATCCTCCATGAATTTCTAGGGGGAACAAAGTGAGGCAGGGTCAGGGAGAGATGCCAACTTCAACACAAACTGTGCCCACTTCTGGGACTTTCTCATATTTACATGAATGATAAGACCAACTTGAAAAAGCATATTCCTTGATAAACTTGAAAGCCTCATGAAATATAACTCACTCCTTCGAAGGGAGCGGGAACGAGGCTGAGAAACTAGTACAAAAGCCTTAGTCATAAAGGGATGAGCAATTCTGCCATAGCTTACCTGTCACAAAATTGTCTCAGTCAGACACAAATGGTCTAGCATAATGCATGAGTCTTATTAATGTGCAGGTCTAAGAAAGTATTGGTATGATTCGAAGTAAAAAGAGAATAGGTTGTTCTATTAAGAAATTTACTAAAAAAAATGTTGAATACAAGAAGCATGCTTTGGTGCCCTTGTAGAAAATCATTAGCACAGCATAAAATAGTTGTTTCAAGAAAGTTTGGTTTGTGATCATTAGGATATCCAAAGGGCACCTCAATTAGTTGTTGTGGAATAATATGGTGTTGACCTGTTTCAGAAAGACAGTGAGGATGTCACAGTGGTAGAATGAAATGTCCAATAAAGACAACTCCCCAGGCAGGACCCAAGGAAAGTGACAGAGTTGGGAGTATACAGTTTTCTTCTCTGGATTGTACCTTCCACTCCTTAAGAAGGAGAGACACTAGGGGAAAAAATCCTGTATCACTTGAATAGCCTGAGATTTATATGCCAATAATAATGAATGACCAACATAGATTTCTCCCAAAATATGACAGCTAATGGAAGTTACTCTCATTGAAAGAGAATGTACTGGGGTCAAGTGGTAATGAAAAAGAGCTAACTACAAGGATTGTACGACCTTCAGTCTTTCAAGTTTTAAGAAATGAATTGGTCAAATTCCATTTCTTCTCATTTACACAGTCTGTGCCTTCCTACAATATTACAATTATCTCCATTGTGCTAAGAAGAGAACTGTGGCCCTCTGTTCTAGGTACTCTTCCAATTTGGCTGTCTTCCAAAAGATTGGGTATATGAGTTTCTCCGCCCTTTCATCTTTCATGTTAGATGCTGGTGCTACATTTAAAGAAGAACAAAGTTGGTAAGGAATACTATGGATTCACTGAAGATGCCCTTGCTTGGAAGGGTAATCCATCCTGGAAGGACTGGGAGTTGCTTTCCTTAGGCACAGTAGAAGTAGGAGGCTACAACCTTAGTTTGGGAAGGATGTATCCCTATGGGATGAGATAGGGCAATAGAAGCCATGCGTTCTGTGTTCACGAGGTGGTAGAGAGCTGGCTTCTGCCCTGACTCATGGGATTAGATCTGTCTTCATAGGGAGGTAGCCTCAAATATGGCAAGCAAATCTTAATTACCAGGACTGAAACTTTGGATAGAGAAAACAGTCTTCAAGGGGTGTCCTGAGGCTACTGTCATGCATTGCCTCTCCTTGAGCCATCTTGCTCCCCACTCAGCAGCTCTACTATGTCTTGCTGCTGGCATCCACCACAGTACATGCCTCACTATCTCACAGACATGAAATGACAAATAATTAAAACTACTTGAACCTCAAGGGCATTAGCTTCTTTTAAGATTTTTGTCTTCTAATCTTGGCTTCAGTATTCCTGAAAACCCTTTGAGTTCCTCTGCTTCTGACAATCCAATTGTAGACGGAACAGGCTGCCTGTCTATAAGCACTTCCTGAGTTCTCTTCCTTGGACTACATCTCTCACCCCCCTTTGTTTCCCTAGCAGGAAGATTCTGAGTTCAAATCCAAAATGTCTCACAAGCAGCTTCACTCCCCATACATACTTGGCCCCACCAAGAGCAACTTGCTTCCCAGAAAGTTCTCTTACCTAGCTACCTTGGCTGCTCTACCTGGGTATAAACTTTTTTATAGTATGATTTGAGTTATTGTTCCAGTATCCCTCAAGTTCCAGGGAATCCATGTCAACCTTTATGACATTCTCCAAATTTTTTTCTATTTCAGATTATCTTTCCCATTCCCTTAGAGGCATGTATAAGAACAGCGTAATCTGTAAACTCTACAAAGAAATTCTCAAAACTTCATATAAGTACTTATTTTCTCCTATCAAGCTGGGAATGGTTTATGGAATATTGTTGGCTGAACCAATTCTATAATATCTGAGCAAGTCTCAAAGAGGTCTGGCCTTAATTTCAGAAATGTAGAGACTGGTAAATCTTGCACTGCTCATGACTTTTGAGACCTGTGATGAATAAAACATAATTATAGCATTGATAGCATTATACATGAATCACACTATACCTTGGGCACATTTTATATTGGTAACATTGTGCATTAACTGAAAGAAGTAAAAGAAGTGGTAAATATTACATTAAAATGTTAAGATCAGACTACTAAATATAGTAATGCACTATACTACTATAATACATAAGTGGAAAAGTCACCAACTGAACAGATTATAAAAGAAATCAGCAAGTAACTTTGTATATCATAAAATACTTCCAAGCCAGTGAAACAAGAATGGGTTCATCATAAATGCTGTTGTTTCTTAGTAATGTCTTAATTTATGTATCTATGGAAAACAGATCCTACACAAAGTCTTGTGGGATATCCTCATTTTTAGGGAATATAACAACAAGAGTGAAGACAACAAGAGTGAAGGGAGAGTGAATTATGCAAGGGAGGGAGAAAGTCAATGGAGGGAACAAGAATTGAGATGACTGACTGTTCCTCTGAGGTAAACTACTTTCTAAGATGCAGTATAGAAAAGTGCTTCTCATGACAAATCATCTGGGGTCAGAAGGATGAAAAATTGATCTTTAACGGTCATCCTCCCACCCATCTGTCATTATTAGTCAAGACTGTGACCCAAGAATATTAATTACTCCCTAAATATAAAACTGTACACCTGAAACTTAAACTGTAAATAAGTGAATGAATACAACAAAATAATCTTAGATCACGAGAACAAAGTGGTGGTCACCAGAACACAAGAGGGAAGAAGAATGGGAAATGGGGTCAATTGTATGGTGGTGGAAATAGTCACTAGGGCAGGAATAAATGAAACAGGTGAGACAGAATAGGTGAGGTAGAACCATTTTGAGGTGAATAAAAGATCATCAACTTGAACCTAAAGGCCACATATTACCAAAAATACATGCCATTTTATTGAAGAATTAAATATAGGATTAAACACAGAAAATAAAACTATCAAATAACAAGTGATGTTGATGCATATGTAACATTTCTAAAGAATTTATATGAGTTCCAGCAATGGAGGAGACTGCAAAGGAAAAGAAAATGATAAAGGAGTCCAAATTCTCTGCCATACTGATAGATGCATTTCTTAAAACTTTTTCTTTCCCTACCATCTAGAGCATTACCCTTTCCTGATTCTCCTTCAGTGTTTTTTTGAATAGCATTCTCTAGTGTCTGACAAGACATATTCCTGGGCAGTTTGTATTATGCACTTCTATCCTTCCTTTCAATCTTCTTCCTCCCTTCCTTTCATATTCAACACATTAGCTTTTCCTGTCAGTTCTTTCTCACAATATTTCTCAAATCTGGCCTGTTTTTTCTAATTCTATGGCAACTGCCTTAGTTCAGAAACCCTCAGGATCATTCATCTGGTATACTGCAATAACTTCCCCTCTGTTCTTTCACTCACCAGGTTCTCCTCAATGTAGTACCTCTGTAGTACCTGCCAAGTGATCTTCCTGAAAGAACTTGTACTTGACTATGCCCCCATTCTACTTTAAAGCCTCCTATTCCCATTTCCTACAACAGTACTGCATTCCTAAAAAATAAATTTTAAGACTTAGGTTTACCCAGAAGACAAATATATAACTCTGCACTCCCTGTACAATACTGTTCAGATCACTGTTATATACCTAGGTCAGTTTTACAACTATCCATTTATGTGTCTGGCAATTCTAGACTGTGCCTTCCCTCAAAATAAGAACTCTATGTAACTCATATGGGTATGTCCCAGAGCATAACACATTGTCTAGAACAGAATATGATGTCAAAACGGTTGTTATTAAATGTATAATAAAAACATAAACTGCTAATTTAGAATCAACCAAATATGTTCCAGAAATAAGTCAAACAAAATTGTATGAAAATATGGTTTTATAGATAAGCCAGTTTGGAACATTTTAGGAAAACAGATGAAACATTTTTAACTGGAATGCTTCTCAAAATTATTAATATTCTTTATTGCAGATCATACCTCTAAAAAACACAATGCAGTATATAAAACATTCAGTGAAATTTCTGACTACTGAAGCAAATTTTTCAAAGGAGCAGATTTTTAAGGAAATTATTTTGGAAATACTTTTATATGCAAATTTGTTAATTCACTATAAGAAGATAATGATGACAGTTTTCTCTCATGCATATATTTACTTATCAGGAAACTATATGAGTCAAAGATACAGTTTTCTTAAATTTAGAATATTCTGCAAGGCATGTGAAAGCAAATTAGGGCAAGGTTACTTTTCTAATGTTATTCCAAGAAAGTATTATGGATGGTGTCCTGTGCAACAGAGCAACAATAATAAACAACAGATGATGCAATTTTTTCTGAATTGTATTCATAACATATATTCTTTATGAAAATGTAGACTCAAGCCTCTGAGAACTAAGGACAATGCTGATAATGAAAAGCAAGCACATTTTCATTACTGTGTCTATACGAAAGCAAATAATCCAAGGAAATAAGAGTAATTAAGCTACAATTACATTTGTTTAAGAAGAAATACAATTAAATAATTCTCAAATTTTGTAAGTAGAAAATGATAAACTTTCAATGATTATTAAAAGAGGCAAGTGTTGATTCCTCCTGTCTGTATTGGGACTTTGGAATGTCTTTTAACAAGGCTTACTTCTAATTTTAAGCAAATCATCCAGAAATTAACAGAAATTTGCATACACCATTTCACTTTACTTATAACAGTTTATTAAAAAGTTACACAAAGGGGCCTCTCTGGTGGTGCAAAGGGGGTTAAGTTTCAGCCTATGAAGCTATCCGCAGCTACTGCAGCACAAATTTGATCCCTGGCCAAGGAGATTCCCACATGGCACAGCAGACCTCTTCTGCCTCGCCCACTGCTCCCCTCAACAGTGTACTTCAGTCGATCTGCCTGTTTTGCTCCCCGCTCTGTCTCTGGTGAATCCTCTCACCACCCCACACCTCTGGACTACACCCCAGCTTTTGTATAAATAAATAAATCTTTAAAAAAAAGTTACACAAAGGAAAGTGGACAAACAGGATGTGACAGCTAATTTTATGTGCCAAAGTGGCTGGGCCACGATGCCTAGAGATTTGGTCCAACATTAATCTAGATGTTTTATTGAGGACATTTTTAAATGAGATTTACATTTAAGTTTATGAGCTCTAATAAAGCTGATTGCCCACTATAATGTAGGTGGTCCTTATCTAATCACTTTAAGGCTTAAAATAAAACAACAGGCTGGTTTCTCCCTCTCAACTGAACAATAGGAAATTTTCTACTAACCTACTCACTGTCACAACTTAAACTACAACTCTCCTATGTCTCTAACCTGCCAGCCTTCGCCATCAGAGTTTGCACTTACCTAGCCTCCACAATCATAGGATCCAATTCCCTTAAATCAATAAATCCATCCATCCTTCCAATTGACTTTGTTTCTCAGGAGAACCTTGAAATACTTAGGCGCAGGCATGGCAGTAATTGTATAATTACTTCTGTCTTGATATTTCTCAAACTGGTTATGAAATTCTTACTTAGTGGTTTGTCAGCAATCTATAATCTTTTGGGATCTCCCATTTCATTTACTTCTATACCTGTCCACACCATCCTGTATGCCTGGTTAAACTAATCAGACTCTGTCTTTGCAACAGCAGAAAAAAAAACAGAAAAAGTGAAGTCAATCTTTTTTGAATTACCTGACTAAATGGGAAACAACACAAAATAATCAAATTATGACTTTCATCTTGGGCAACTGAATTTGAAATGCAAGAAACTGAGTATTTATGCTTAAGATACAGACATAAATTTGAGAGTGAGAATCACACTGACAAAAGGTCAGTGTCTACATTCTTTGATAATACTCTTTATAGGGACTATTAATTATTATCAAGATGAGAAAAGAGCTGAATTAGAAAGAAAGTGTGAAATATTGCCATTAGAAGATTTTTTTTAACTTATTTAATATGGTGAAGCTACATTTCTTTTAACCATGCTTAAGAAATCACATTGCTTGGTTTGAGAGAGATCAATAATTTTTTTTTAATTTTTTAAAAGATTTATTTTTATTTATACATACAAGAACTAGGGTGCAGGCCAGCGGTGTGGGGTGAGGGGCAGGAAAGCAGTGAGAGGCTTCACCAGAGACAGAGTGGGGAGCAGAACAGGAGAATCTACTGAAATACACTGCTGAGGGGAGCAGTAGGCAAGACAAGAGAGGTCTGCTACACCATGTGGGTCAGCTCCCTGGTCTGGGATCTAACACATATCACAATAGCTGGCGATAGCACTGAGACTTTAATCCCTGCGCCACCAGGGAAGCCCCACAATCAATAAAAATTTTAAATGATCCTTCAAAGCAATTATTTTTCTCTTCTATTTTCACTCATAACTTGTGGAAGTCTCAGTTAATAACTAGTTCCTAATAGCAATTAAACAGTAATCAAACTAATCATTTTAATAAAAATTTCTTAGATTTTATCTAAGATACTAATAAACATACATGTAACTATATGATTTATTATTGATATTAGAGAAATTTGTGTAAAGGCAGTCTGATTATCAAGGGGTCTGGTTTCTCTGACTCCAGGTTTTACTTTAGTGATGAACCTGAAAACAGTGACTGTGACTACACAAAACTATGGGTGATTAGATAACTATAGTTCACCAAAAGTTTCTCAGACGTTATCAGCAGTGTCTCAAAAAAACTGAGTTTCCCCCCCGAAAAATGTTCATTTTCTAGAGGCTTGGCAGATCTCAGGTGTGCGTATTAAAATCATTCAATCCTAAAGTTGACAGACCTGTGAATTTAGACAAACTATTTTGGATGGCAGTCAAGAACTTGGTGGCTTTCTTTCAGAAATCACATTCTCCCAAAATAAAAAATAGTGATAAACTGCTGAAAAAAGAATAACAGAGAAAAACCAAGTCGCAACAAAATATTGGCTATGACTATAAAATAAATACTTTAGGAAGTTATCTGTTCTTCTAGGTCAAAAGCTTAAGTACATTTGATCATTGGAGATTTAAAAAACAGCAATTTATTCTTATTGTAATAGAATAAGTTCACAGCAAGAATGAAAAAGCAGGGCCTCCCTGGTAGCGGAACAGGGGTTAAGTCTCAGTTTATGAAACTGTCTGCAGTCACTGCAGCATGAGTTCGATCCCAGGGCAGGGAGAGACCCACACGGCACAGCAGACCTCTCCTGCTTCGCCCACTGCTCCCATCAGCAGTGTACTTCAGTTGATCCACCTGTTCTGCTTCCCGACACTCTGCTGAATCCTCTCACCACCCCACACCACTGGCGTACACCCCAGCTTTTGTATGCATAAATAAATAAATATTTTTTAAAGAAGAATGAAAGAGCAACAGTGAACAAGACCAAAGAGACTTCACCCTCACTACTTAGCAGACTATCTAACGTTTTTTACCAGGAGAGTCACATTTTTAAATAAGTCCTTTTTAGATCTTAGGTGTTCAGTGTAACTATTCAAGGGTTCCTTTTGGAAGGACCTAATCAGTCCATCATTTGGTCAGTACTCAAAGGTTAAGGACATTAACTGGCAAACGCTCTCCTTGGTTGGAGACTGATAGAGAAGTCCACAATATAGTAAGCTGTTAAATATTCTGAACACCTCCTGAGCCTACCTAAAGCTACTATGGTTAAAATCTGGAGGAATAGTTAGACCTTATCAAAGAGATGTGGTTAATCCAAAATGATACACAGTATGAAAAGCATTCATGTTTGGCTTTGAAATGTATTTTTGTGCTAACATTTGAATGCGTGTCTGATGTACTGAGAAATTACTTCAAAGAGATTAATGAAGCCATACTGTGAAGACCTGACTCAGGAGAGCTGGGAAATTGTCCAGCTTTCTTTTCATTCTGCTTCCTTACTGAACTCCTCTTTGACACCCACTCTCTGACACCACAAGGAAGAGCTAAAATGTCTTTTAGAATAATGTCAGTCCTTATAAAATGAAAGATGAGAGTTTATTACAGACTTATTTTATAGTAGGTATTGCAGATTTAAGAAAATAATTATATTTGTTGATTATATATATTTCCTTTCATCCTTTTCCAAAAGCTCCAGGTTTTCTTTTAGGTATACCAGGACTTCAAGGAAAATTGGCTCCCCTCCCAGCTTCAGGCATGTCACCTGGGCACCCTCCAAGCTTGGCGGTGGAATGTGACCTTGATTCAATACATCTCCTCCCCTTCACACAGTTGGGGAATTCAAACCTGAATATTCATTCTAAGTTAGCCAAATATCAGTGAATATAAAATTGTTAAAGTGTTGCAACTAGATTTCTTCCCATAGATTATTTTTACATACATGTGAGGCCAAGATCTGCTGCAATTATTATAATAAAGTCATCATGAGGAAAAACCAATATATGAAGATGTACAGAACTAAGAGACAATGAGCTAGGTCCCTCATTATATCATAAATCTCTGGAAGAAGTGAAGCCTAAGCCCTTCTACCAATACAAGCACTTAACTAAAATCTTCCTTTATTTTTTAAGGAGATTAAAGTGGGACTTTCACTAATTTGCAACTTAAGATATTCAAATTAAAACAGTAAGTCAACAAACATGTAATTATAGTGATTAGAAACTGTCAGTTATGTTAAAATACAAATGCTGTCAAATAATATAAAAGAGAATTTCCCCACAGATAATCACAAGTTAATACACACACTCCTCTCTTCATACACACATTGACAACATCAACCACCTCTATCCATCTATATTATCTTCTGTATTTTAAGTCAGCTGAGCTGCATATTTTCAAAGAACACATGGCAAAAAGGTATAAATGTCTTCTCTATGTTTTGAGTTAAGGTTTATTTGACCCTGGGAAAAGAGCCTGCAAGAAAGCCAAAGTATATCATGTACTGGAATGTTCAGAGTTCTAGTAGATTAAGTTTCTGTGCTTTAATCTTAAGTAATTGAATTTTTTTTGTAAAAAGTATACAAATTTTGGTTAGAAGAATGATAAGCAGAATTGAATGAAAATAACATTCAATGCTACGATTTAGACTTACCTTTATGCAATCATAATCCTCATGTTGGCAGGCATCATAGTCAATATTTTGAAATATTCAGAAGTCTTATAGCCTTTATAGATATTTCACTTGTTACATCTCACAAGAAGTAATAATTTTCTTAGGTATTTTAGAACCAAAGGCAAAATGATAGAAATCAATAGTCTGCAAATACAATGATGCAAAAATAATGTTTTGTCATTCTTTAGAATAAGCTGGTAAGAATAAATACATAATGAGTCATTTACAGTTTTTTCACCTATGACCCAGTAGTTGCACAAAAACAAATTCTCCACATAAAATTTTGTCAATGTTATTGGGTACCTGCCTGGAAGTAATTAAGTTGATAAGGAGAGTACCATGATCAAGTATTTGATCATTGTTGTTCAAGATTCATAACTTTTTCTATAAAATATTCCTGGAGATACTTCATTAGCCTTGCTCTGTTGTCAGAATAAATGCAGACAGGCCCTTCCTGAAAGAGCTCCCTGACCCACGCTGCCAGGGTAATGACTTGCAGGGGACTCTGTGTCTACTGCAGAGATATGTGGGCAGCTCACAGGCTCATCATCCGCAACAACTGGGAAACAGGTATTACGACAAGATGGAAAGATAAATCCATTCCAGCCACAGCAGGCAGAAAGAAAGACAGGGAGAGAAACTTAAGTGATGAAAATTTCAGGTTGGGTACTTCTCTTGCAGATATACAGGAGTGAGCTAGAAACCAAAAATGTCTTCAGCAGAATCTGAAAGATTTCAAGGAAAATCACTAACAAATCAACAGTTGGTATTTGGTATATGGGAGTTCTAAAAAGAAAAGATGCTTACTCTATCACTAGGCAAATGAATAAATGATATTACTCACAGTGTCCTAACTTCCTGTAATTCAAAAACAAGAGGGATACATTATTAATTACATATTGATAATCATATTGTATATGTTCTTGGACTTCTTTTTCCTTTTTTATTTACACAGACACAAAGTGAGTTGTCTCCCTCTTCATCCTAGCCACGAACGTGAAGTAAAGGAAACATTGTAATTATTGATTTAAACTGTAAGTTCAACCTATACAGAAAGAAAGCAGGAAAACACAAAGCAATTTTACATCCTTCTCATGTCAGCCTCAACATCAGCAGCAGCAGCATGATGAAACGACAGAGCTGAATTATATTCCTTAAGTTGCAAATATTATCAAAACTAAAGTGTGACTGTGTAATCAAGAGGTAGGTTTCTCCGTGTGATCATAAAGAAAAATAAACTCAAATTATCAACTACTGAAGTACTGATAGAGCACTCCATGAAAACAGGTTTTACATAACAAATAAATCTGAGAGCAGGGAAAACTACATAAGATTCATGGCTCACCAATGCTGGCCATCAAGATACTGCAATTGACCCCTTAATCTTCTAATGTCATGGTCTCTCATCAACATTTTATAACTTGGCTTCTCATAAAAAATTTTCTGTAGCAGTTAATATAATTATTATTCCCATTATTAGTCATTTGGCATTCAAACTTTTATATATCAGCTCCAATGAGTGCATTTAACAGAAGACTTTCCCCCACACACTTTAATTTCTAATCCTGAGACAAGGAGACACAGAACTTTTTTTCTTGACATGTATTAATTTCAGAAGTACAAGATAATTACTTGATATTTGCATTTATTGTGAAATGATCTCCACAATAAGTCTAATTAATAACCATCACCATGCAGAGATACAAAACCTTTTTCTTGTGATGAGAAATGTTAAAATCTACTCTAAGCTACCTTTGAATATGCAGTACAGTATTATTAACTGTAGTCAACATGCTGCACATTATATACTCATGACTTATTTATTTTATAATTATAAGGTTATACCCTTTGACTCCACCCATTTTACTCTTCTGCTGGTAACTACCGATCCAGTCTCTGTGTCTATAAATTTGATTTTTGTTTGTGTTTTCTTTTGTTGTTTTGTTTTTAGATTCTAATTATAAGAGACGTCATACAGTATTTGTCTTACTCTGTCTGACTATTGCACTTAGCATAATGCACTCAAGTTCTAGTCATGCAGTCATGAATGGCAAGAATTCATTCTTTATAAAGATGACTGGACAATATTCATATATATTTATACATATTCAAATGCAAAATATCAGATGTTAAAACTGTTTTAGATAGAAAAATTACTTAAAAAGAACATTTAAAACAAATTTATCAGGTTTAGGACTAGAGTAAAAAAATGTTGTAAGACACCTAATAATGATAATATTTCATGAAGACAAAAACAAAGCCCCCCCCCACCTGTTCTAAAGAAATAAAACCATTTATTTTTTAGCAATTAGTTGGAAGATTAGAAAGTAGGTTAATAGAAATGCATAAAATCAAATTCAGAATAACCTAAAGACCAGAAGTACAGGATTGGAGGAGTTTTTAGAATTTTTTAAGGAAAGGCAAGTTTCTGCATTTTGCATCATTTATTACATCAAATTAAATGACACAGTGAGCATTGCCTACTTGGGGAAAAGCGTGAACATTCATTACCAAGTTAGTATTTGTACACATAAAGTAGCAGGTTTATCAATTTTTAGTTTACTAAAATATGAAGCATCTAGTTTTGCTGTTATTGACACTCTGAAAAAATATGAGATAAGAGAGAACAGGGCTAATTTACTCACATAATGCTGGAAATGTCCTTCATCTTTTTCAATTATTTTTATTTACTTTTAACTGAGGTAATAATTAGATACCCTCATAGGTAGTACACCATATTGTACCTACTGTCGTAATCCATTGTGTTTCATTCCCTCTTTGTTCTTCTAATGGATCATCTTTTTTAAGAGGTAACAAAAGAAAAAGAAGTGAGATGAGAAACAAGAATGGTGGTGACCATAGATTTTGAAAGATTTAACTGTACAAGCCAAGTTTATCTATTACATTGAAGTAAAAATAGTACTATTTTTAACAATTTAAGTTGTAAGGATTAAATAAGATATCGTCTATTGTATGTTTAATTCAGTGCCTGTAACTGAATAAAAGTAACGGTGTCAGCCATTTCTATTCCTCCCTTCTGTCTCCTTTTTTTTTTTTTTTATCCAAAACCTAGAGGAAGGGTAGTATTTGGAGATTTGCAAACCAGGAATATCGATGTAATATCCAAGTCCAAATTCCTAATTTTTGTTTTGTGTGCCTTTTCTTTCAATAAGAGCAGCTCCAATATTCCCTGTAAATTAAAACATTTGTTTCCAATGCAAATTCATAGAAAAGAACCAGGGAATTCCTCTTTCAAACAGTATGTACTTTTCATGGCCTGCTGTGTCATTTTCCTGAAATTTCACTTTGAATGACTCAACTGTTATGTCAAGCATTCATCTTTTTTTTTTTTTTTACAATAGAAATATCGTTATAAGAGTAGGTATCAAACTGCTCTTTGGTAGCACAATAGCTTATTAAAACAACTTCTAATGGCATTTGAAAATGGAAAACAGAGCTACTGTGCAGCAGTCAGGAAGTCAGGCTCCCAGAACACTTAGCTGAAATAGTAAATTTGGAAAACCATCATCTCATAGCATGTCATGTTTCCTTTGAATAAGTTTAGCAATTCATTTTCTGCAAAGGCCACAGTAATGGCGATTGTAACTGAATTAGAAAGGCAACAGAATGTGGTGTCTTTGAAATTGAGACTATCCTTGAAACTGAGACTATTACTAATTGATCCTTTCTGACCATTTTTTTCTCTGGCTGATTTTTTCTGTGGCTCAACTATAGCTACAACTATAGCTATAGTTGTATGAATGGAATTTACTTATTTTCCCACTAGTCTGTTTTATCTAGAATTGTTTTATCAATGGTCCTAGTTGCTGTATATATTATTATATCATATTATAACTACACAAATAAATGTTTCAAAAGGGTCTAGTGATTCTTAAATACCTATCTGGTACTAGATTACTTACACTAAGAAATTAGCAGCCATCACTTCATTTGGAAATTATCCACTCAATTATAGTCATGTAGCCATTTCCAGATGTTCATTAGTTATTGCTTATTCAGAGAATTGACTATATTGGTCTTCCTATATTTTTAGGTTTATTAGACTGTGAACATATACTGTAATTATGAGTTGCAGATGAGCAACCATCTGCAGATATTTCTCCTCCTCTCAAGGACTTTTAGATCAAACTGAGTCATAATTCACTGATGAGTTTTCCCTGGATTAAAGCTTTATAGCACTGTAAATGACAATAATTATGGTGCTGAAAATATAATGTTCTTTGGACTGGAAACTTTCTTTTCTGTCCTTTCACACTTTAAAAATAACTTCTAAAATAAACAACCATCTTGTGTGATGTGTTAATAAGCCCTTTAGGCCAACATTATTAGGTTAGGTTTTGAATGGCCTATTAATGATAAATGAGCAATTTATTTTTAGGTTACAATTTGAGGATCAAATATAGCAACTTAAAAGTTGATAATTCTTAAAGATATGTATTCTTCAAATTAGTCACCACAATGCATGTCTTCCTTTTTAGTGCAAAGACTCATCTTATCTCAGATCCACTGTGTTTGCTTTATGGGTATTTTGAGAAAATATTTATTGGAAATGTCTATCATAGAGAGGTCCTTTGGAAGTTCTCGAAGTTATTACCATCATAGCTTAACAACAAAAATGGAATATTCAAATTCTATCAGCAAATTTTTTTATATAAAATTTATTCTCAGAGAGTATTTAAAACAGGTATTTTTAACTTTATTTCTATTGTCTTATGGATTAGACTTAGAAATATGCCATTTTAATATCATGAAGCTAAAAGTATATGACTTTATATGGTCTCTTGCTGAACATTAGTTGGGTTTTTTTTAATTAAAGCAAATTAATATGCTTTCAGAAGTAATTTCTGAGACATACAAAACTAGTGTAGTTAATTTGGAAGATGATCTCTCAATGTTACATTATTAAACACATTTATTGCATGTCTAAAATGAGCAGGGTTCTATTGTATATTTGGTCAATCTGGAAAACATAATTCAGCATGGTTTTTGATGTCCTGCTTAGTAATGAGGATGAACATGTATTTATAAAACTATTCAGCTCTAGTAACCAAAATCCTTAATGCCAAAAATATAGGCTCAAGGAATGTGCTGGAAGAAGGAAGATGAATAGAAAGGATTAATTCTGATTGGGATTTCTCAATCTCTCATCTGCTAAGTATTCCTCTCTTTTGCTATTTAGCATAACTCTTTAAGTAATTTTATACTTTTCTATATATTTTATAGATTAAAGTTAGGAAGCTAAGAACTCAGTCTCCAACAAAGAAATGAAAAGCAACTCAGCATAACTATGGAGATGTAAATTAGAGCAAGAATAACATACCCCCAAAAGGTAAATAGAAAGACTGTGCTAAATGTTGGTGAAAGTGTTAAGAAACTGGTTCTTTCAAACATTGCTGATGTGAATGAAAATTGGTGATGATTAATTTGACAGTATCTATCATAGTGAGAAATTATCATGTACCATTATGTGGCATTTCAGTTTCTATATTTTTATCATAGAAAAGTAAGTGATACATGAACACAAAGAAAAATGTAAAATCATTCAGTGCAGTCATCTTGAAGGGATAAATTTTAGAATCAAATTTATTTGTTAAATACCCATCTGGATGAGAATGACTAAATTATCCAAGAATTAAATAGATTTCTCTATATTAAAAGATTATCCTAAGATATAAAATTGATAACATCTGAAATCATTTATTCAAAAACAAAGAAATATGCACTTAGAAATAATACATATCTTCTAGGTACACATATATTTATGTGTAACTGCAAAGAAACTGTTCTGGTTTCTTTAAAAAAATTTTTTTTGTGTGGATTACATACTCAGAAATATGTCACCCAGAGAAGGGGAAGAAGTTTGCCCAGAGGAGCTGGGTAGTTTACCCAGAGAAACTAAGAGAAGGCATAACTAAGAGTAGTAGTGACAAAATGAGATTTTAGCTTTATTTCTGGTATTTAAAATTTTTGAAGTGTAAGATAAAAGGATAAACCATAAATGTACAGCTTGATGAATTTTCATAAACTCAACACACATGTAATTAGCTTCATTAAGTCCAACTCATTTCCCATCCCCGTCACAAAATCTCCCTCAACTGTGACTATTGCATGATGTTCTAAAAATACAGATAAATCTACCTGATTTTTACTCCAGTTTAATGAAGTCATCTTATAAGTTATTTTTTATGCCTGGTCCTTTGGTTTAATATCATAGTGTGTAAGATTTATCCACAAGGATACAAGAAGTTATATATTAATATTTTAATTTTTTTTCTGAATAATTATTTCAAGTGTGAATCTGCCACAATTTATTTATTTATTATAGTGATGAACATTTGGGTAGTACCCATTTGGGATTATTGTAAACAGCGCTTGCACAAACATTTTAGCATGTCTTTTGGTTAACATATGTACCCATTCACGAAAGGGGATACATATGCTAAGTTGCAGAATGGCTGGCCTCAGACATATGTGTGCACACAGTTTTAGAAGATACTGTCAAATATTTTTCCAACCTATTGATGTTTCCATAGCGTATAAGGGTTCCTATTGCTCTACATCTTCATCAACATTTGATATTTTCAGAAATTTCATTTGTTAGGTGCTAGAGAATATTCCCCCACCTCTTGGACTCCTCTGAGGCTAGATAACAAGCAAATTAACTTGAGGCAAATTAGTAAGAAAGATGGACTAAATTTAATAACATATGCATGGAGATTTTACATCGTTATTAAAGGGATGACTATATATGACAAAACCTTGCCTCTGGGCAGCTGCCCTGACTCACAATAGGATTCTCAGTTAAAAAGGGTTGTTTCAAGAGTTATTCCTAGATCTGATATAACGGAATGGAATGGAAACAATTTCTTCCAAGACCCACAGGACCACAGTTGACCTTAGCTCACATACCAGGTGACAAAGGTCTACCCTGGACAGTTTGGAAAAAGGCTAACATTTTGGGGCAGACCAATCCCACTTCTTCTGTTCCTTCTGGTAAGCATGTAGCTGCAGCTTATATGATTTCAATGTTCATTTCCTGGATACTAATGAAATTGATCATTTATTAATTCATTCATTGGACATGAACATAACTTTTTTGTGATGTGTCTGGGTCTTTTGTTCATTTTATCTTGTGTTATTCTTTTTGTTGTTCATTTTTGAGTTCTCTATGTAATCTAGGTTAGAATCCTTTGTAGCATATTGATATATCAATAGTAAATATTCACTATTCTAATGGCTATAAATTCACTCTTGATTTGTGCCCTGTAATAACAATTTTTTATTTTGATATAGTCTAATTTATTAATTTTTTTTTCTTTTACAGTTGTTGGTTTATGGTCTCTAATAAATTGTTGCCTATTCTAAGGTCAAAAGACAACTTTTTTTGTTTTCCTTTATATTCCATTTATTTTATCTTTCATAATCTGTCTGGAATTAAGTTTCACTTACGGCATGAGGAAAATGTAAAGATTCATTTATCCAGTTGATTTAGCAGTACATCACAAACACTGAATTGTCATAAATCAAGTAATTTCCCATGAGGGCAAAATATTTCCTCTGTCCTTTGGAAGTGCTCCATCTAAACTCCCAACCTCCCTTGAAACAAGTTATCAGCTGTGAAAACCAGAAACATATTCAAGGCATAATTTATAACCCCTCCTGTATCAAATTTGTCACTTCAAACTTGTCCAACCACTGCAAACTTTTCTGGTTCTCTTTTCCTTTGCAGAGGTCTTCAACTTTTCTCTCTATTCTGATAAGTGATCTCAGTTCTCTGTCCAAACCTTTTGTTGTTTTATTCCTCATATCTACGGCTATACCACACTGAATGCACCTGATTTTGTCTACATTCTGAATTTCTTCCACAGTCCTCATTTTTATAAAAAATATTTTTTTTGTTATGCATCTGGTTTTCGCAGTTAGTATAGAATATAAATTTGCAGCAACCCACTACATTCTACTTAGAAACAGAGCTCCCATGTGTGACTTTACAAAGGATATTATATTCAGGGTTTCTTGGCAGTTAAAAATAAAAATATTCTGTCTTACGATGAATCACTGAGTATCTAGGAAGAACTGGCAACTGGGCTATCTTTGAACTATGATTTGGTCTTTTAAATCCTGAGATGAGTTGAATGGTCATTAGAAACCTTGAAGGAAGTCAGAGAATGATGAAAGTTCATGATGTCATAAGAGATCTTTTAGGTATAAATGTTGTACAAATTAGATTAACCTTAAATAAGATAACTTAGTTCACCTACATAATTCTTTAAAGCCACAAAGATTGTAAATATATTACCAAACTCTTTGAAAATCAAGTAAGTACTCAGAAATGCATTGATTTTTTTGGACCTACTCGTTTACATGGCATAGGATCCATTTTTTTTACATTTATCTTTTACTAAATATATATATATATTTATATTTTTCTAAATATAGTGTACATATATTTAGAAAAAGATAAACTTTTAAAAATGGATCCACATATATATGGATATATATTCATCTATGTATACATGTATATATTAGGACTGCTAACAATTTTAAATCAATATGATTCATTTACATATAACAATTATGCTTCTGAATAGATGATTACCTTAAAATAGATATTTCTTTTCTATTTTAAACACTAATTCTAAAAGACATTGTCATACTATATGTCAATCAGTATGTGTAAAAGATTAATTTTCACACTTTCATGTTTTAAAAAAGATATCATTGGTGAGTATTCTTTGTTGCAAGATTATTTGTGAGAGGTAAGTATCATACCCTTTTCAAAGCATTTTTTCACAAATGCCTTGGCAAAGCTACCCAGCCTATAAACAGTTCAACTCTTTTACCTACAATATCATAGATCTAACCAAAATATAACATTGGATCCTATTTTCTCTATATTAACTTTTTTGTTTGTTTTTTATTGGTCATTCATATATATAAGTAAAAATTACCTATTCGTAGTTTCAAGGTAATCTTAGGTGGGAGACTCAAAAATAATAAATTATCATGAGAAAAAGTAAAATAATTGGTGACTCAAAGTAATATTTCTCTGGGCAACATGTAATTTAGTTTGGGTAATATCAAAATGGACCTCAACAATAAACAAACAAACAAAAAAAAGATATTTGACTATGAATTTCTAGTAACTTAAACAACTGCATAGAAAATAAAATACCTTTGTGTTAATTAAGTTGAATAACCACATCTGCCTAGACTGTATTTTGCATAAGCAATTTAGGATTATATGTGAATGACTTTTTTGCTGCAGAAAAAGAGAAAAGGAATGGTAGTAAAAGATAAAAATATTTTAGCATTCAAACTATTTGAACTAATCTCTTGAATTCTTCAGTCACATATTTAGTCTAATCCCTAATCACTTCAACATCTAATATAATGGCCTAACCACCTGTGTGAATGTAGTCCCTGAATTATATGCCCATACACACACACACACACACACACACACACACACACACACACACATATTCCTGGAACTCTTTAAAATACAGAACCTTTCCAAACAGGTCACAAGTCAAATCAAACCTACCAGTTGCTTTCAAGAATCTTCTTTTCAGTTGCTTTCCCAAGAGTGTTGATCTCCCATCAGATTACATTTCATTAATACTTCCTCACTAAGAAAATCTTCAGAGATCATGGCGACAGGTGCAGACGGATATCTGGTTAATAAGTCCAAAATTTCTATACTATCCCCAATAATTAATATCCTGATTATCTACTTAAAGACATTTACCTTCCTTTTTCTTCAGATTAGCCTGGTAGCGCTTTGAGATTAAAGGCTCCAATAAAACTGGTGATGCATTGTTGCACTACCAAAAAGAGAAAAAATAAAAGGTTTTAGACTCTTTTGTCTTTTCTTCCATTGGTTCAGGAGTTCCTTGAAATCTTACACTACAAATCAAGGGTCTGACTTCTGCGCTTTGATTTTTACTCATGAACTTTGACTTTTCTCAAACATAAGATTAAATCTGGATATTAGTTTCTCTTCTTTTGTCCTACTGTTGCTCATCTTGGTGACTTTTAATCAATAGTGAGATTAGTATTCACATGAAAGTATATAAAATTTGAAATTCAAATCAAGTATGTGTGTGTGTGTGTGTGTGTGTGTGTATATATATATATATATATATGCACTGTATAATAACAGCTAGAAAAAGTTCGTGTGAAAAATAAGATTTTTACATGACCAAAATAAAGACATTGAAATTTCTAGAATGTATTTCCACATTTATTTTGTTCCATTTAAAAAACTATATTCAAAATCTCTCTTATTGTAAAACTCATGACATTATTATTTGCTAAGTTTTCCACTTAAACAATAATGTTCAAGCTTGCATTTTCATTATTATGTACTGAATATAACAGGAACCCATTACATATTTGTTAATGAGTAACAAACAAATGTGCATTAAAATTGAATTTGCCTAAAAGAAGAATATAAATCTACCAACATTCTAAAATATTGACTGGTTAATTCAGTTAGGATGATGCTAATAGCAATGAAAATAATTGCATCTGATTTAATACCTCGTTTTAGCCTCTCTGAGAACTTTATGGTGACATTTTTATCCATAACCACAGTTGTAGCCTGATTGAACTGATACAACAAAATATCGTAGACTGAGTATTTTATCAACGGCAGAAATGTATTTCTTATAGAATGGTAGCTGAGAAGTCCAAGATCAAGGCACATTCTGATTCAATGTCTTTCTTATGAGAACCCTTTTTCCTGAAGTCTTTTCACTATGTGCTCACATAGCAGAGAGGCAAAGAATACTCTTGGGCCTCTTAAAATGGTACTAATCCCAAATATCAGAACTCTGTCCTCTAACATAATCACCTTTCAAATTCTATCACTCTAAAGGTTAGGATTTTAACATATGTATTTGGGGAACGGGACATAAACATTCTCTCTATAGCAACCATGTTTTTAAGCTCAATTTAAATTTAATATGTAACATTTATAATGGGGGGCCTCCCTGGTGGTGCAAGGGGTTATCTCAGCAGCATGAAGCTATTCGCAGCCACTGCATCACAAGTTCATTCCCCAAACAGGGAGCTTCCCACATGGCACAGCAGACCTCTCCTGTCTCGCCCGCTGCTCTCCTCAGCAGTGTATTTCAGTCAATCTGCCTATTCTGCTTCCCACTCTGTCTCTGGTGAATCCTCTCACCACCCTCACACCTCTGGCCTACACCCCAGTTCTTGGATGCATAAATAAAGAAAAATAAATCTTAAAAAATAACTCATTTATAATGGGGAATACTACACATGCCTAGAAACAAAGAATTTGCATCTAAAACACTAGTGCCCTGACAAAACTACAATTATGTGACAGTCAAGAGAGAAAGCTGAGGACCCTCAATCTCTGAGTTAAACACACAAGTACCAAAAACCTGTTTGTTTGTTTTCTTCCTCAGAATGGCTCAAAAATTCAGGAAACTATTGTAAAGATGCACACATTCATCCTGTCCAGTCTTTCCTTTATCCTTGAAACTTGAACAAAACAATGTTGGGCAAGACAGTGAAAAGATAAACTACTACTCAGTTCTGGAATGTGGCAAAAAAGAATTTTATGTCCTAGTGAACTTGTTTTAGCTTAGGCTGGTAAAACAAATACCAGACTGGATAAGCTATACAACAGAAATATATTTACCATAATTCTAGTGACTGGAAGTTCAATATCAAGATGCCAGTAGATTTGGTGGCAAATGAAAGCCTTTAACTGGATTACAGATGACTACTTTCTTGCTGTGTCTTCACATGGCTTCCCTTAGCATATAATCATGAAGAGGGAACAATCTTGTGTCTCTTCCTCTTCTTATAAGGGCACTAATCTCACCATAATCACCCCACCTCATGAGCTCATCTAACCCCTATTACTTCCCAAAGGGCCCATCTGCAAATATTACCATTTGGGTTTAGGGTTTATGAATGCAGAGGGGCACAACTTTCAAACTTTCATTTATCATAAAACTTGAAAATTTTAGTAATCTTCCTAAATTTCAATTGTCCTATCAGAAAATTAGATAATAGTAGTCCTTACATAGATTTTTATATTAAATAAGATGACAAATATAAAATATGTATATCTCTGTATAATTTATAGTCTATTGATAGCTGTTAACATTAATATGTACTAATCATTTACTAGATTGTTTCTTCCTTCTGTGAGACCAATGTTCTGCTAGCACCTTTTAATGTTAACTTCAGCTGCAGAAAATTGTTTTATTTTGCTTGTTTATAAAATAGAAAAAATCTCTCTCTGTACCTTTCCCTGTTCATAGATACAGAATTTTTCTATTTAAAAAATTCATATTAAAAATGTGACATTAAATCTGCATGTGTCATTCTCTTATTTTTATTCTAACAGGCAAAAGTACCAAGGAAAATTTATGTGCATTACTGTGGCTTGAGCATTGTGTTTGGTCAGTCTTTTTACCTGCATTTATTGACACCCCAAAAAACAGTCCTTGACTCACCTTTAAATCTCAAAAGAATATTCTGTGCCCAGAATATAAAGAAATGAATGAGGGAACAATGATGAGCTGTAAGTGCTCGCTTGAGTGCAATTTTAAGTCAAAGCAATCAGAATCTTTTCATGTCTGTTATAATTACCACATTGTGTGCTCAGTGTGTCAGGATATACTAAGTTCTATACATCCTTGGATGAAAAACTCAAGTTTGCTAGTCCAGAGATAAGCCACGCTGAAACATACATTTGAAATATAAAGACATTTTAGGGAATTACTGAACCACATAAAAAGCTGGATTGCTCAGAAATGTCTGCAAGGTCAGAATTTGTTGAGGATGCATATTCAGAAAAATAGTTCTTAATGGAAGAGAGATAAATTTCAAAAGTAAGGCACAGTTGTTATTCTGCATTCCATAGTTTTCTTGTGAAGGTTAAAGAGGGAAGCCGTTTGTAGTGTAGTGTAATTCAGCTGTTTTAGGGCTCTTGTCTCCTTAGGCCTATACATCCTTCACTGTCAAACATCATGTCAGCATCATATTGAGACAGCAGTGGCCAAATTCAAAACTATGGTGAAATTATACTACAAATACTCAAAACAATTTCTCAACACTATTTAAAACTCCTTTCTGTAAAATTTAACAATGGTAAATTACATCCTCATTTTATATTGTTTTAGGAACCAGATGAACTTTTGAAAAATGTGTGTGGTCAACTAAATTGGAGGCTGAAATACCAACTAAAAAGTGTATCAGAATTTGCTGATAAGCCTACCTAGATTAAATTATCATACTGAAGAAGAAATTCGAGAGGTCCTATACAAATTCTCACCATAAAACATATAGAGCCAGCCTGGTACCATGTCCAAATTCAAGTTAAAGAATTCACTGTGTGTGTGTGTGTGTGTGTGTGTGTGTGTGTGTGTGTGTGTGTGTGTGAGAGAGAGAGAGAGAGAGAGAGAGAGAGAGAGAGAGAGAGGGAGAGAAAGAGAGAGAGAGAGATTAAGAGAAAGAGAGGCTAATTTGAAAAAATTGTGTGTGTGTATGTGTGTGCTTAGAAGAATATCAGACAGCTTCAGCAAGAGCAATTTTAGGTGGTTTTCCCTCAAACATGTCTCAAGAACTCTGGTGCCACCCACATCTAATTTGATCATCTATAATCATTTTACTACAGCAGCAGCATGGTAAAATTGTAAAATCGGAAACGCCATATCTATGAGTTAAAACTTGTGTTAAAATTGCAACTCTGATGCATTATATTAATTAGGGAAAATAATTTAATCCTTTGAGTTTATTTATCTGAATAATGGGTATAACATTTATTCTAAAGATTAAATATACTTGTGGAAATGCCTAGTTTACCACAAAGGAGTTTAACTATTTTGTGAAAGTACATAAAAGTATCCTTCCTGGAAGATCAGCCTTCTTTCAACTTCTAGATAAGGGAGTAAATAAGAAAACAAAGAAAAAGATCAGAGAAAACAAACACATACCTGATAATCCTAGTGTGAGGCTCACAATAATGACCTTTCATTCTGTCACCTTAACTGTAAAATAGCCCTTTATCTTAAAAATTATTTGCTAGAGAATATAGTTTTAGAACTCTTTTCTCCATTGTTTCATCTTTGTTAATTTGGGTGTATAAAAAACTCCTAAGTCTCTAAGTAAGACAATGACTAAAGAATAGTGGCAAGAAGTAAAATTTGCTTGCTAGATTACCATTTTATATACACTCCAGCTAATGAACTGTAACATTTAAAAACTATAAAAGAGTTACTGGGCCTCCCTGGTGGTACAGCTGGTTAAGCTAAGCGCTGTCGAGCTGTGGACAATTGCAGCGCAAGTTCAATGCTGGGCCAGGGAGATTCCCACAGGACGCGGCAGACATCTTCTGCCTTGCCCGCTGCTCCCCTCAGCAGTGTATTTTGCTCAATCTACCTGTTATGCTCCCCACTCTGTCTCTGGTGACCCCTCTCACTGACCCGCACCTCTGGCCTGCACCCCAGCTTGTATGCAGAAATAAATAAATCTTAAAAAAAAAAACAGTTACTAAATAAAATGCCTTATTCCTAAAATGAAAATACAGTAAGCCACTGTAACCACTGTATTTACAGAACAAGTGCATTAAGTTCAAATTGTGTTATATTTTTAGTATATTCCAAAATATAAATCAGGTAAAAGATAAAATAACAAAAATTGTGGTTGAATACTTCAAATTGATGATATTGACCACTTTTTGTAATATAGAAATCTTTGGTACTGTTTTTCAGTGCTTGCAAAAGAAAACCCTACCAGCAAGATAACTGATTAGTCAGTTGCATTTTCTGTTACTCAGAGCTCTCAAAAAAGTCTCCTGCGGGGATGACATTTGTAAGGTTACTGTACCAAAGGAAATTCTCCTTTCAAATACGGAAATAAATAATTTAAATATATTTTTACAGGCTCAATTGAAATTCTCATTTTATATATAAAACTTATAATATATATTCCAATATGAACGTCATGTATAATCAATAACAGGAAATGTTTTATAGATAATTCACTGCATACCTTAGTTTAGTATTCAATTTAAATGCTTTTAAAAACAGAGTATGTATTTTACCAATGTTCACTGAAATGATTTCATATTTTTCTGAATATTTACTATATAATTAAATCACATTAAAATTAGAATCCTAAAGTGAATAATGTTGCGGTATTTATTCAATATTGAGGCTCAGAATAAAATAGAGTGCACTTCCATAGACGTGTTGGATAAGGTTTGTTTTAAATACTCTGTTACACAGTAGAGGGAAGTTTTCCCTTAAAATATATTATAGTTACTACTATAGCTTCAGAGGGCAGAACTGAAAACAATCCATACCTCTAAATGGGAGACAGATTTACACTGAATATAGGCACAGTTTCTAACAATTAGAACTCTCTGCCCTAGGACGTAGTGACTTGGAAGTATTCACCAGGAGAATGATTCTTCATCTTTCACCTCTCAAAGGATGATCAACAGAGGGTCACAGCAGTAACAGTAATCTAGAGATCCTCTAAGGGGAGTTTTACTCTACATTTTCACTGAACAAATTGAAAATAGTCTAGATAAATTGTCAGGAGAGGAAGATAAGTTTAAAAATAAGGTGAAACTATTTTTTAATTAAAATAAGGTATAAGGGAAAAATTTATAGTAATGCAATTAACTTCACTAACGCAAATAGCTGTGCAATCCTTTCCCACATGCCAGCATGTGTGTAAAGATAGGGTTATTTCAACAAAGTAAATTTAAATATTTTCTTAAGCATAGAGCTATTCTGTGCTGTAACCTGGTCTTCATATCAGGTAGATTCTCTAGGCTATTACATCATAATTTTCAAATAAAGAAAATTTACTATAGACACCTACTAGAGGCAATCATCCATTAGCATTTGTGGGGAGTAAGATGTCTGATATCAAATGTGATTTAATTAGTATTTCCTCCTATCTTCTTAGAAATAGGAATGTGTATGTTTCTCTATAACCTTGTAGTTTGTTAGCTGGAACTAGAAGATGATAATTTGCATAATTTTGTAACTTTTGTACTTTTATGTGCCTAGGAAAAAAATCTAGGAATATACCTAGAGTCAAATTACGTTGCTTAAATGGACCCAGAACTTTTTCACGGTAGAAAGAATTCTATCAGGTGGCATGAAATTTCAAAATTTCATGAAAATAAGCCGATTATTTACTAAAAACTACAAAGCTCGAAAAGTCATAGTGCGTGGGGTAAAGAGTGATGCAATGGGGAGTTTAGTTATTTGTCTCAAGATGGTAATAATTAGTTGTAGGTGGGTTCTGTTTTATTACTATGTAAATGAAAAAGGATGAAACTAGGTCAAAAGTTGGAAGGTACTACAGTGCAAGAATGTTTTAACATTTATAGAAGAATAAGAATCTGATCCAACTGTAACTAGCAAGATAAACATAATATACACAATATTTTTCTTTATCTTCAATAGGATATACTGGAAATTCCAGGGGACAAAGCGGTAGAATAGGAAACTTCTAGTTAGTTAAAAGAGTAGGAAAACAAAAGGAAATTTGTTTGCAACAATTAGAAACATTTTTTGTATTTATGTCAATTCATTATTTTGCTAATGCATTTAAACTCTTACATCTTGGAATAATGCCTTAAAATTTTTGGTAATTTTCTTTCACTGAAACAGAAAGTATTTAAGAAGATTACTTCCTAAAGCAGGAATTCCTCCAGTTCCAAGGTTTCTCTTCTTTTTTCTGACTACATTCTGAGCAATTTTTGGTTTCACAACAGTCCTGGAACTAAACTACAACTCCAAAATTAATTCCCCAGCTTCTGGGTTGTGGAAAATTCCCATTACTTGCTCTGACCTACCTTCCTGTGGATTCTTGCCTTGCCTTGAGGGAAAATCTTGAGACTGGAAGATGTCATGGAGGAGTGAGTAGAGACAGAAAAGAGGGCACTGAACTTCTACATAGTAAAGTACTAGAGATCTAGGTGATGAGGAAGAACTGACAAAACGGACTGTTCAGGGGTTAGAAAGGGGTTCTAGAGACAATACACTAGAAAGAGGGGTTATTGGTTTGAGGTGAAAACTGCTATTAGTAATGACAAGATCTAGGTGAGCTATAACCACAAGAGTGTGCAGTGAATTCAGAGTAGAGGATGTGATTACTGGCAGAAATGAGGTCAAGTGACTGAGCTGTCAGTGTATTGGAAGGTTCATATATGCAAGTTATTTTGAGGCACAAGAATTAATGACAGTGATCTGGAAATCTTTGAAAATTGAAGAAGTTGACCATAAATTTCTATGGTGGGGAGGAGTTGTAGGGGAGGGAGGTTACACAGGAGTTCCAATTCTAGTAATAGAGAAGTAGGCAATGTAGAAAAAGTCTCCAGCTGAGACGAGCTGGAAGAGTTGTTCAAGACATTAATAGTAATTTAAAAAACTTATATATAAGCATTAGTGAACTACCAAGACAATGAAAATTTATGAGCCATAACCAGAGAAAGGCAGGGAAATCAAAGACAATGCCAGATTTGAGATTGCTTTTTTTTTAATATTGCGATTTATCAATATGTAAAAAGATAACTGAAAAGAACTAGTGAAAATATTGTAATACTCCCAACCCTAAAGATTTCACAGAATCTGTGAAGTCAGATTCTGCAAAAATGAGGAGAGCAGAGGTGTTGGAAAATTTCCAAGCTTTGGATTGGAACCCTAAAAGCCTATCAGAGGTAAGGACAGATCAGAAATATACTGGGCCTCTCTGAAATAGAAGCTCAACTTTAAGTTATCCTATTCTTTTAATTGATGAAGTTGAGCTGCAATTACAAGCTCCTGTAAACCAGAGGTCAAGAATCTGTCCGCCTACCTCTTTTTTTATAAATTAACTTTCACTGGAAAACAGTCACATTCATTTGTTTGTACATTATAAAGAGTTGCTTTCTTGCAACAGTGGTAGTATTGAGTGGCTGTGACAGAGGCCATATAACCCTCAAAACCTAAAAGATAGTTCTGGGATGCGCAAAACAAAAAAAAAAAAAAAAGAAAAGTTTTCCACAGCCTCTTCTAGATAGGGGTTTCCTGTCAGGAAATAAATGGTTTTTAGAAGAAGACATCATTGACACTTTCAATTTTTTCCTGTAATTTTTTTTTTTTACATACAACTTCTCACTCTCAATTAATAATAAAAAAAAAAGGACAGATGGAGAGATAAAGCAAAATGAAATGGATTTCTGCTAGAAGTAGAAACTGAGAAAGGGAGTCAAGCACAAATATTTTTGAAGGGAATGGTATAAGAAAATGTTTTTAGAGGAGTGGAGAGGGAAAAAGGCGGGGAAAGAAAACTAATAAAGGATTTATTACTGAGCCTATTATCTCTAATTGAAGTTCAATATTCCTAGGAAATGTAAGGAAATATTATAAAACATGTTTCAGGGTTTTCACAGTGAGTGAAAAAACTGGGAATTTTATCCATCAACTTCCAAATAATCACTGTAGGAGTGTTACTTTTGCAAACATTATCTCATTAGCATTTCCAACATGCATTATACATAGTCCAAAAATCTTTCCACAGGCCAAAAAAAAAAAAAAAGTAAAAAGTCAGGGAAAAAAAAAGATACTGGCAGAAGAGTAACTGAATTTGTAGTGGTAAATGCCTAGCATATATGGCAGGGTATTGACAGTATTTGTCACCCAGGAAGATAAAAGACACAGATTTTAATGTAACTGTACTTAACATCTTGAGAAAATAAAAGACAAGGTTTAAAGGTCTGGCAGAAACTAGACCATAAAGCATAACCAAAATAAAAACTTCATAGCTAAAAACAAAGTTACTGAAATTAAGATCTCAAAGTATTGTTTTAATAAGGAGTTAGATATGGCTAAAAAGAGATTTAGTGAGCTAGAATATAATTCAGGAAAAAAATCCACATTGATACCTGATATGACGAAAAGATGAAGAATACAGAGTGATGAGATTCAGTGAAAATGTCTAATACAGCGTAACTAGGTTTTCAGAAATAGAGTGGACACAACAATCGGGAGAAATATAAAAAACAAAATGATAATGGCTAATCATTTCCTCAAACTGATGAAAGATATAAAACTAACAGACTTAACAAATAGTGCAAATTATAAGCACAATAAATATAAAGAATATCAAATTAATAACATCAGAATAAAATCCCTGAAAACAAATGCCAAAGAAAAAAGTTTAATTTGATAAAAAAGAAACATTTTCTTCAACAAAGCAACAACAAAAGTGATAATTGAATAGTCAGTAATTAAAATGGAAACTAGAATAAAGGACTATATTCAAAGCATGGAAAAAACTTCTACCCTAAAATTCTGCACTCAGAGAAAATGTATCTTTCAAATATGAAGAGAAATTCTGTTTCTTCTCATGAGAGACTAAAATAACCAGAATCTACAACCCAACTGTCAATAAAAAAATGAGCAAAATACATAAACAACTATGATCAAACATTGGGTAATGAGCAGTGCATAACTGGGATCTCTGCGGAACGTAAAACAAATAGAAGTAGCCCCATTCTTTGCTTCAGTTTCCTATCTGAAGCCAATTACTGGAATGTTGATTAATGAGAAAGAGCCAAACAGCTAGGCAATCCCGGTGCCTTGCAGACAGTAACAAAAGTCTGGAATATGTGAAGTAGCTAGAATTTTCAAGGCAAAATATCAGAAAAGAGACAGCTCTGCAGACAAAGAGCACCAGAAATCTGCTTTGGGTTTGCATTTGTTTTCTCTGCTACATGATAAATTGCCACAAACATGATGACTTCAATTATTATCTCACAGCTTCTGTAGGTGAAAAACCTAGGCACAAATTAACCAGATTCCTTATTTCTTGATATCAGGAAGCTACGACCCAGGTTTTACTAAAGATTTGTTCTCATCAGAGTCTCAATTGAAGAAATATCTTCTTCAGCTTTTCCTCAGCTTGTTGGTAAAGAATTTGTCTCCTTTTGGTGACAGAACTAATGGCCCTGCCTTCTTACTGGCTATTGGTGGTTGCCCTCAGGTCATAGAAACCAGCTACAATTTTGTGCCACATGGCTTTCTCCATTTGCAGTTTCACTGCATGAATTTTTTTCTTCATTAAAGCCAGTAGAAAATTAGTCTCTCCACTAGTCTGCTAAAAGTGTGACTTATATAATATAAAACTTATGAGATGAAATCCCACTATAATTGATACATCTTATTGGCTAAAATCAAATCATTTGATTTGCCCACAATCAAAGAAAGGGGATTCTATTTGCTGTACCAACAAAGGGTAGAGATCCTTTGATACACAGGATATTCTAGAGTGCAAAGATAAATAGTAACTTGAACATGTACTGAGTGAAAGCCTCAAAGTCTGAGTAGAAACAAACTGTGAGAGGAAGAAAAATTACCTGGCTGCTATAAGTTAATTTCAAGACATCATATAAAGTTAGGAGATATCTGAGTTCCTAAAGTCAGAGTAAAGAGTCCTGTTGGAGACATGGGATATATATTAGAGATCTATCTGGGATCATATCTTCACAGTGGATTGAAACTAGGCTGAAAGTGACGGCTACTTTAGACCCTAATTAAAAAACTTGAAGCCACACCTTGAAATAATAACAAGGAGAGGCCTCCCTGGTGGCTCAACAGGTTAAGCGCAGTACTATGAAACTATCCAGAGCCACTGCAGCACAAGTTCCATACCCGGCCAGGCCAGGGAGATTCCCACATGGCACAGCAGACCTCTCCTGACTGCTCCCTCAGCAGTATATTTCAGTAGATCTGCCTGTTTTGCTTTCCACTCTGTCTCTGGTGGATCCTCTCACCACCCCACACCTCTTGCCTACACCCCAGCTTGTATGAATAAATAAATAAATCTTCAAAAAGAAAAAAAAGAAATAATAAGAATCTAAGCAGGAAGGTCATATGTGTGACTGTGACAGAGCCTTCCAAGGTTGTACTAGCAATTTAAAGATTACTTGGGTAATAACAATTGATATTTGTCTCAAATATTAGCTTTTAAAGAATAATAAACCAGCATTGATTACTCTGATCTACTGGCACTTAGTGTGAACAGACCACCACTGGGATGAGAGTGTCATTTTAGGAGTGAAGTGAACAAGGCTCAAGAAGTCATTTAATAAATGTAAATGATTCTGCCAAGCATGAGGAAAATGAATTTCTTCAGAACTCCAACTGAATTAAAAAGGCAGTTAATGTAATCATCAAATTATCTTCCCTCTATTACAAACTATTTCCCCATTTTTACAACCAATTTGCCATCTCCTCTTACCTTTCTTTTATATTTTTATTTCATTTTCTAACACAAAATTCTATCAAATACTCCTTTAAAATGAAAGTTTAAGAAATGAAAATGTTTCAGGGAAATATATAATGAGACATTATCATTTAGCAATGAAGCATTAAAGCCATGAAGAAATTCTTTCCACATAATTCAATAATGATTATAAGAAGGAAACTTCAGAAATGGATATGTATATAACATGATTCTTTGTATAGATTAACGCTGAACTATTAAATGTATATCTTCATGTGTTCCAAACATATAATAAATTTCTAAGAGTTCAGAAACACACTTAATACATACATATATTGACCTAGCAATATCATAACTAGGAATTTAGGTATATACATGTGTGTGTATGTGTACTTATGTGTGTTCTCACATATGTAAAGTGCCATAATTGCAAGACATTGATACATTGTTTATACTAGTAAAATACTGGACAGAAAGTATTATACCGGTGAAATATTGGAAACAATCTAAATTGGTTTATATGTACGGTTATTAATTGAACGATCTGCAGAAACAAAGGAAGAAACTATATTGCTATTTTAGAAAATTTCCACACAACAAACCTTAATTTTATTAGTATTCCCAGTACATTGGGAGGAAATTGAAACAGATAAAGAACAAGCAATATATTCAGAAAGGTTACACCCTCAGTAAAAGTTGGGGTAGTATTTCAGCCAAGGCCTTCATTGAAAATATCTCTGCCACCTAGGATGAACATAAATCCCAGTTTGATTTTTAGTTAGTATTAGTGGTAGCTTTCATGCTCAAATATGTTTTGGTTTGCATCATAATTTTAGGGCAATCCTGTATATAACATACGCTTGGACTTAATTTGAAAAAAATGATAGAAAATGTACATTTTGCAGACATCTAGCACTGATTTTCACTTTAATAACTAATTTTTCTCATTACTGTCTTTCTGCCATACTGAAATATTTTCGTTTCCCATCACACACTTCAATAATCATTTATTTATTTTGATCTTCCAGAGAATAGTTTATATTTTCCAAGTTTTCCAAGGTTGATGGCTTTGGTGCATAATTATCCCCTCATGTGTATTTAAAAACTATCTCTTAATATTAATGTGCCTCATTCCTTCCCTGATAAGCACAGTAAATTTGATATCCTAGTAAAAAGCTTTTAAAAAGATGAATCTTACATGGAGCGTGATGAAAAAAACTGAATAAATTCATGTGACTTTTAGATAAAAGTCTAACATCGATGTAACAGTAAAAACTAGACTTCTTTAATGTATACATTATAATTTTTTAAGTTATTTTAACACACGTTTATAGGGTAATTCACCTCCAAAAAGCTGATTATACATTCTCCTCAAATGCATAAGGAACATTCAGGAGGACAGACCACATGTTGGGTTTTAAAACAAAAATCAATAAATTTATGAAGATGGAAATTATATCAGGTATCTTCTCTAATTACAATGGAATCCAACTAGAAACCAATCACAAAAAGAAAGTAAGAAAAATCTCATATATATGGAGAATAAAAAACATGCTAATGAATAACTATTGGGTTAATGAGGAAATCAAAGGAGAAATTAAAAATAAAATAGAAACAAATGAAATTTAAGACATGTATACTATCAATATTGAAACCTCTGGGACAAAGCAAAAATGGCAGTGAAAGGAATTTTATAGCAACACATATCAAGAAACAAACAAAAATCTCAAACTGTCTAACCTTACACTTTAAGGAACTAGTAAAAGAATAAATGAAAAGAGTAAACTAAAAGCAGAGGAAGGAAGGCAATAGTAAAAAGTACAATTGAAATAAACAATATAGAAATCTAAAAGACAACCCAAAAAAATCAATGAAAACAAGAGTTGGTTTTTTTGAAGAGATAAACAGAATAGACAAATCTCTACCTAGCCTTAGTAGGAAGAGAGAAAATTTAAATAAACAGAATCAGAAATTAAAAAGAAGTTATAACAGACATGGTAGAAATAAAGAATCATAAGAAACTATTATGAAAATCTTTATACCAACAAACTGGAAAAATCTAGAAGAAATGGACAAAATCATAGAATCATATGACTTCTCAAGAGTGAACCAGGAGAAATGCAAGATTTGAGGAGACAAATTACAAGCAAGGAAAATGAAACTAGTCAAAGTGTCCAAAATACAGAAGCCCTGAAGATGACTTCAGTAAGGAGTTCTACCAAATGGTCAAAAGTAAACTAATACATATCCTTCTCCTACTCTTCCAAAAAACTGATGAAAAAATATTGCCAAATATATTTTATGAGACCAAAGTTACCCTGATACCAAAAGCAGACAAAGATATCATACAAAAATAAAACTACATACCAATATTTCTGATGACTACAGATGCAAAAATTCTCAATAAAACTGTAATAAACTTAATTAATTAAATTAATTAAGCTGAATCCACTACAATAAGAGGATTATACACTATGACCATGTGGGATTTACTCCAGGGAGTAAGATGATTCAATATCTGAAAATCAATTAATGCAATTTATCTTATCAAAAAAGAAGAACAAAATTTTGTTATAATATTAATAAATGGAGAGAAAGTATTTGACAAGATTCAGCATCCATTTACAATAAAAACTCCTAAGGGATAGAAGGAATTATAAAGACCAGATAGGAAAAACTATAACTAACATCATTCTCAATAGCTAAAAGACTAAAATCTTTCCTCTAAAATCAATTACAAGACTAAGATGCCCACTCTAACCATGAACATTCAACATAGGATTAGAAGTCATAGCTAAGGCAACTGGGTAAGAAACAGAAAAGAAATCCAAATTGAGAAAGATGTAAAATGATCACTATTTGAAAATGACATGATATATACTGAGGATTCTACTAAAAAAAAAAACAAACCACTAACAATAAATCAGTACAGTAATGTGGTAGGTTCCAAAATCAATATACAAAATTTTGTTTTGTTCCTATATGCAAACAATGAACTAGGAGAGGAAAAACATCAATAAAATAATACCATTTAGAATCACATCAAAAAGAATCATGTACCTAGAAATTAACAAATGAAATGAAAGACCTATACCAAAAAAAAAACAATGTAAGATAATGCTGAATGAAATTAAAGAATACACAAGGAAAAGGAAAGATATACCATGCTCATGAATTATAAGAATTAACATTATTAAAATGACCATTTTATCCAAAGCAGTATGTAGATTTAATGCAATCCCTATCACAATTCTAATGACATTCCTCAAGAAAATAGAACAAACATTAGTGAAATTTCTATGGAATCACAAGACAACAAAGAGGGAAAGCAATTCTAATAAAAATTAAGACCAGAGATACAATGCTCCAACACTTCAAATTATAATACCAAAGAAAAGCAATCAAAATGGTAACTTAATGGAATAAAAATAGAATCAATGGAATAAAAATGAGAAGCCCAGAAATAATACCACTTTTACATGGATAGTTAATTATGATACAGTATCCAAGAACATGCAGTGGAGAAAGGAAAAAGCCTTCAACCAATGGTACTGGGAAAACTGGACAGTCATATGTAAAAGTACGAAAATAGATCCTATCTCACACATACACAAAAATTAAATTCAAAATGTATCAAAGACTTGGATGTACAATCTGAAACCATAAATTACATAGAACAAAACACAGGCAAAGCACTGGCTTCATTATATCTTTGGGTACTCTACTATAATTAATGGCAAAGGAAACAAAACAAATAGGACTATATCAACTTAAAAAGCTGCATATCACACATCCAACAAAGGGGTTCATGTAAAAATCTACAAAGAATTCATACAAGCTAAAAAAAGAAAACAAATGACCCAACAAAAAATTGGATTGGACAGTTCTCTAAAGAAGACATACAGAAGCCTTCCTGGTGGCACAGGGGGTTACGTCTCAGCACTATCAAACTATCACAAGCCACTGCGACAAGAGTTCGATCCCCCACCAGGGAGCTAACCCACAAGGTACAGCAGACCTCTCCTGTCTCATTCACTGCACCCCTCAGAAGTGTATTTCAGTCAGTCTGTTTGTTCTGCTCCCTACTCTGTCACTGATGAATCCTCTCACCACCCCACACCTCTGGCCTACACCCTAGTTCTTGTATGCATAAATAAATGAATCTTTTTTTTTTTTTTAAAGAAGAAGACATACAGGCACATGAAAAAATGTTCACCTTCATTCATTATCAAGAAAATGCTGAAAAAAAGGAAGTTCAAGCACTGTTGGGAGGAATATAGATAACCCAGCCTTTTTGGAAAACTGCATGGAGTTTCCCCCAAACAATAAAAATAGATCTATCAGATAATCCAGTAATCCCTCTCTTGGGTATTGTCCCTGAAAAAATACTAAAAGAATAATCTGAAGGGTTACATGCACTCTTATGTTTAATGCAGCATTATTTAATAGTCAAGTTATGGAAAAACAGATGAGTGGGTAAAGAATAGATGGTATTTATACAAGGTGGAATTCTAATCAGCAATAAATAAAGATGAAATTTTGTCATTTGTGAAAACCTGGATAGAATGGGAGAGGATTATGCTCAGCAAATTAATCAGAAGGAAAAAGACAAACACTGGATGTTTTCAATCATATGTTGCATACAAAGGAAAAAAGCAAAGGAACAAACAAAAATCCATGGAGTTAAATGCAGTATTGAGGCCACCAGAAATTGAGGGTGGTGGGTTGGGAGCAAAGGGAAGAGGGGACCAATGGACTATGGTGGAGGACCCTGGGGCTTCAGTGATGGGCTGGTGTGAACCCATTCCCACCAAACACACTGTACTACAAACCAATATTAGTTCAATAAACATAATTAAAAATCACTTATCAGAACAAGTATATGATAATAGTAAAATGAATTCAATCATATAACCACATGCATGTTATTAACTGAATTCCAATATTAGGTAAAATACTTTTAAGGTATATTCAATGACGAGACATTGGTGTCATTCAGAGTAAATTTGAATTGAGATTGTTTTAAGGAAATCATGAAATAAAGAGTAAATCATATATGACAGAGTTCTATAGTGAGGTTGAAATTGATTCAAAGACATCTTGTCTTTGCTATAATAATCTGTTTTATCTACTATATCAAAAGACTGATTTATATGAAAATTAGTCATTTTGACAGTGTCCATTAATCAAGCCTTCCCTACAAACCAAGGTGCATTGTATATAATTCTCTGCACCATTTAATAACAAGTTTGATTTTCCTCTCTGTTGTCTTTGCATTGCTAATTTCTAACTTTTATTTTTCCCCCATCTTTTATGTGCAGGTTATAAACTATCTATGTAATACAAAATTATGCAACTTTCCCCACTTTCTATTTTTAAATGCATTTGTGGGTCAGGAGTGTTTACTGAGAAAGGTCATATTGCAGAATTCCTAAACCCATCAACAAGGGTGAAAAATTGCTAATTCCTCAGAACATCAGAAAAAAATTAATTTGTATAGTTTCCTTTATTCTTACCATATGTAACATATTTAAAATTATAATAAAATATTACTGGCATTGTTTACGTTGTCTGACAAACCAGAAAGATAAGCATGCATTCAATACCTTCTAATAGCAGTGAAGGAATATAACAATTTTTACCTATATTTTACATATTTCCCTATAATTATGTATGCAAAAAGTAAGAATATACGTATATACATATATATTTCATGTACGTAATACTTACTTGCAGAGTAGATGTCCATATTTCCAGACAGCGAACCATAAAACTCTAAGAAGGATAAATAAATAACCTTGATATTTTAACAATTCTTTCCCACAGCTTTAAGGAAAGGAAGGAACATATGGTGAAACCCTTTCAATCATGAAAAGTGATATGCAAAAAAGGTATCTGGGAAACATTAGATCACAGAATTGGCACGATATCGATGTGTGCCCTATGAAATAAAGGATGCATATTGAACATATGTAATAATATTTATGTAGTTCTTTTCAAATTAGTTTTGACTACATAGTCATATATAACAACTTAATAAGTAAAATATTTTGGAAAGTATGCGATTCTCTTTGAACTACCCTGTATTTAAGGGAGGAAAATAATTAAAAGGATAATGTTTTGGGCATTCAGTTAGCTTATAAGACAGGAACATAAGTTAAGTGCAATCAATTGCATGGCCAATGTCTCTATTTTATGTTTTACTCCCCTAAAATGTTTAACAATAATTGTTCTACTGACAGCATCCAAATCCCAGAAGAGTTAATTTTTAAAGCCTGAACTCTTGTCAAGCCAGAAGTAATACAATTTAGCTGTAACCAAATTAGTTACATTACTTCAGATAGATAGGTTGAAAATATTAAAGAGGGGCTTCCCTGGTGGTGCAAGGGGTTTTCTCAGCAGCATGAAGCTATTCGCAGCCACTGCATCACAAGTTCATTCCCCAAACAGGGAGCTTCCCACATGGCACAGCAGACCTCTCCTATCTCGCCCACTGCTCCCATCAGCAGTGTACTTCAGTCGATCTGCCTGTTCTGCTCCCCACTCTGTCTCTGGTGAATCCTCTCACCACCCCACATCTCTGGCCTATACCCCAGCTTGTATGCATAAATAAATAAATCTTTAAAAAAGAAAATATTAAAGTGGTTTTGGGAAATGTATCTTTCTCTATGCTCTATTGATGGGGCCTAAAGTTTGCAATGTGCTTTGGTTTTAAGATTATAACTGAGATATATTCACACTTATCCAACAGCACTAGCTAGCCTGAATTTGCATTGGCTCTGAAAATCTCAAAAGTACTTGATTTTCAGTTCCAAAATACAGGCTAAGTCCAAGTAAGGTCTGATTTCCTTTCCAAAGCTATCTTGGTATATTTTCTGGCTTTGATTTAAATACTGATTCACTCTTATGTAAATAAATATATAAGAAATATTAACCATTAACATCAAATAATATGATTTCTTTAAAATGAGTGATGTGTAAACTTTTTGGAGTATAGAAATAATTGAAAATTTGTTTAAAGCTACTGAGGCAGTGTTGTTGAGAGGGGCACATGTTTTAAGTGTTTACCTGTGAAGCAGGGCAGTTTACTTATGTCAGATATCTTGGATTATAGAAAAGAGGGTAGGTTTAGCTTTGAATTGCCCCCTGGGTTGGGATGGGTATCTAGAATATATAGCAAAGCAGGTAATATTCATTTGGTAACATCAACTTACTATTCAAACTCAGGTAAGTTGAAATAGGAGTCAGGGTTGACCTAAAAACTCCATAGAAAAACTACTCAAAATAATAGACCAGTTCAGTACAGTAGCAGGATACAAAGTCAATGCACAAAAATCAGTAGCCTTCCTATATGCAAACACCCAATCTGAAGAAGAAGAAATTAAGAAATCCATCCCCTTCAAAATTGAAACCAAAAGATTCAAATATCTGGGAATAAATCTAACAAAAGACATAAAGGACTTATACAAAGAAAACTACAAAACTCTGTTGAAAGAAATAGAAGAAGACACAAGAAGATG